>PVLC010003519.1:46699-67424 GCA_004027655.1 Graphiurus murinus | reverse complement strand
CGCCCGGCAATTGATTGATTTTTTAAAACAAATATACCCCCTTTATCTACACAGAATACATTCCAAGACCCCCAAGTGAATGCCTGAAACCTTGGATAGTTGGTAGTATGTATACTCTGTTTTTCATACACATATGTGCACAAATTGAATGCCTTTCCATCTTTTTTTTTTTTTTCTCCCCGGTACTGGGATTGAACTCAGGGGCATTCTACCTCCGAGCTGTACCCCCAGCCCTATTTTTCATTCTTTATTTTGAAACAGGGTCTCACTAAGTTGCAGAGTGCCTCACTAAATAGCTGAGGCTGGCTGCGAACCCGGATCCTCCAGTCTCAGCCTCCCAAATGCTGGAATTACAAGCGTGCGGCACCATGCCCGGCTGCCTTTCCATCTTAACTAGGCATTTATGCACTATGGCCATAATTTGCAGTTGAAGGTGTGACAGCACTGGCGTTCATTTTTTTTTCCTTCTCCACACTTTCATGGATAGATTTTTTTCTTTTCTTTTTTTTTTGCGGTACTGGGGATTGAACTCAGGGGCATTCTACCTCCGAGCTACACACCCAGCCCCATTTTTTATTCTTTATTTTGAAACCGAGTCTCACTAAGTTGCGGAGTGCCTCACTAGGTAGCTGAGGCTGGCCGCGAACCCGGATCCTCCAGTCTCAGCCTCCCAAATGCTGGGATTACAAGCATGCGCCACCACGCCCGGCTGGATAGATTTTTTTCTTACTGCAGACATTAGCAACCTCAGCATATGATTTTTTTTTCTTTCCATATTGAGAGCTTTACCTTTTCCCTCAGAGAAAATACTCTTCAGCTTCTCAGGCATATCACAATTGCCAGCATCACTGCTTTTGCACTTTAGGCCCTTATTAAGTGTGGTAGAGTTTTTTTTAACACAAGTACAATGATACAGTGGCAGTAGATAACCTGGAGAGTGGCTATTGACTAGGGGGCTAGCCTGTTAAGTATGGCTACACTGGCAAAGGGATGATTCATCTTCAGGACAGGATAGAGCAGGATGGCACAAGGTTTCAGCACACAGCTCACAATGGTGTTCTGTTTAAAACGTGGTTATTTTTTATTTCTTAAGTTTTCCATGTACTACAGCTGAGGATGGCTATGGGTAACTGGGATTGTAGAAAGCAAAACTTCAAGAGGCAGGGGGACTACTGAAGTGTTTGTCTCTTCTCTCTTTTATCATTATTCTAATTTGAGATGTGTTCTTGACTTCTAATCCTATATTGAATTTTTAAATTTTGGTAGTCATATTTTTAACTTTAAGGATCTTGTTTTCACAGCATCTGTTTTTATAGGATATTAGTTAAGAACATAAAATCATGGACTTAGTCAGACTAGCATTCAACTTGTAGAATATTGGAAATATTTCCTAACCTGTTTCTGCCTGATGAATATGGTTTTGGTGGTGATGATACTGACAATACTGCAAATGAGGTATTTTAAGATGCATAAGACTTTTTAAAAACAGGTCTTTGTATCTGGGATTGCAGTACTGTTGAGTGGTCCTGGGGTATTGTGGAGCATGGGGCATGCACTTTGCAACCAGACTTTCCCCAGCTGTGCCACCTACTTGTGGCTTTGGATAATTTTTATTAGCTTTTTAGTTTGAATTATTCTAGACTTTCAAAACAATTTCAAAAGTAGTACAAAGTCACAAAGTTCTGTAGGCACATTATTTGGATTCCCTAAACATCAATATTTTACATAACTACAGCAAAGTTATGAACATCAGGAAATTAGCACTGATATAATAATATCTATAAACTATTTACATTTCACTCATTCTCTACTGATGACTTTTTATGACTCCAGTATCTAATCCAGAATGAAAGTTTACATGTAGTTTTCATGTTTCCTTTAATTTGGACAGATCCATGGTCTGTCTCCCTTCCCCTTTGGCCTGCCTGTCTGCCTGCCTGCCTCCCTCCCTCCCTTCTTTCCTTCCTTCCTTCTTAGAAGTGTTTATACTCTTTAAAGTATTTTATACAGTGTCCCAAATTTGGGCTTGATTAAACTCAGGTAATATTTTTTTTTTTGGCAAGAATGTGTGCGCGCACACACACACACAATGCCAGGTGTTGTAGTACATGCCTGTAATCTCAGTATTTGGGAGGCAGAGACAGGAGGGTTGCAGGTTCAAGGCCAGCCTCAGCAAATTAGTGAGACTCTCAGCAACTTAGCAAGACCCTATCGCAAATAATAAAAGATAGGACTGAGGGTGTAGCTCATTGGTAGGATGTCCCCAGTTCATTCTCCAGTATCCCTTCTACCCCAAACATACACAAAGAATACCACAAAAATGATATTGTGTCCTTCCCAGTGTATCACTTCAGGACAAAATGAGAATATGTTGCATTAATAGTGCTATTAACTGATCCCCTGGTTAAGGTGGTGCCTGCCAGAAATCTCCTTTGTAAAGTCACTGTTTTTCTCTTTGTGTTGAATAAGTGTCATATGGAGAAATATTTTGAGACTGTGAATATTTTATTATCATATTTTTGCTCAGTGATATTCTTGCCTGCAATAATTATTACAGTGGTCTTTTGCCAAATGGTGATTTTTCTGTTTTAATTTCTCCTCCTATATTTATTAGTGGAATTTTACTTTAAGGAAGAAATTTTCCCCTTTCCCCATTTACTTGTTTATTCAGTTATTTATTTGTATTAGTATAGGTCTATAGATTCTTGTTTTATCCTAGGGGTGTAAATCTATTACTTTCACAGTTAATTTTTATTATTGTTATTATTATTGTACTGGGAATTGAACTCATGGAGCTACATCTCTGATTATTTTTATTTTTTATTTTTGAAACAGTGTCTTGCTAAGTTGCTCAGGCTGGTCTTGAACTTGTGATTTTCCTCCCTTAGCCTTCTGAGTCTCTGGGGTTACAGGCCTGTGCCACCATACCCAGCTGTTATTTATTTTGATGCTTAAAGTGTCCTACATTTTGCCTGTATGAGTTCTTTCAGGCTGGTACTTCTGTCTTTTTTGACATGTCTTAATTTTTTTTTATATTTCCTTACTTTCTAGCAATATGAAATATGTGAAGATCTTCTTATACTTTCCCTATGGCAGCCATTTCTTAAAGAGGCACGAATGGTATTGGAGAGTGAATGGGATTCAGAAACCAAATTGAGATGCTAGGTGTTCCCTTTGGTACTGGGATATAGTTGTTTCTAGATCTTCTTGGTGGACAGAGCTAGTAAATATATGTCTGTACCCATATGTCTATATCCGCCTATAGGTATGTACATATATTAAAAACTGAGTTCAGATTGATACCTCCAATTTCAGTACAACATGAGTGTTCATTTTAGCATTCCATCTTTTTTATGTTTAAGTACTTTTATTTTATTTTATTTTTTGGTAGTACTAGAGATTGAACCCAGTGCACCCTCAGCCCTATTTTATTTTTTTATTTTGAAACAGGGTCTCTTAAGTTGTTGAGGCTGGCCGTGAATTTGCGATCATCCTGTGTCAGCCTCCAAAGTACTAGGATTACAGGTGTGCACCACCAATCAAAAAATATCAATGCTTTTTTTTGATAGAGATCATCTTTTACTGTTCATGGAATATACATGTGCTCACACACACTCAAGAAAAACAAATATACTAGCCAGAGAATAACATTGTATAGTGTTCTTTTTGTCTTTAGTGTTACAATTGAGGTAAAAAACCCTGCTGCTTAAAGTTATTTGTCTTTTGCATTACAAATTATAGTAGCTTGGAAGTTGACAATCCATACCCCCTAGAAAAACAAATATAATAGAGAATGATATTGTGTATTGTTCTTTTTGTCTTTAGTGTTACCACATATAGTAAAAAATCTTGTTTACTAAAGTCCTTCTTGTCTTGGGTGTTATAGTGTATAGTCAAAAACTTGTTTCCTGAAGTTAGTTTACAAAGGTGGGGCCTTCCAAGGTTCCCCTTTGTGGTTAGTATTTTTTTTTTAGGTTTAATAAGTATCATGTGGGAAGATACTTTAAGACTATATGAATATGTTAATAGTATTTTTCTCCCCTACTTCAGTGTGGTCATATTACTCATTTTTTTTAATGTAGTTAGGTTCGTTTGTTTGTATTTTGTATTGATTCTTCCCCCATCCTTGTTGGTTTGATTCTTTTTTTTCACTTTGTGAACTATGAATGTAATTCTACAGGTCAAAACTGTAAAAACAAACAAACAAACAAAAATTTTGTACTAAGAGAGTGTCATACTCCACCATCTCTTGTAATCCATTTATATTTCCCTAATTTTTATGCTTTTCAAAATTACTACTCCTCTGTTTTGTTACTTAATATTTTAGTATTTGGTTTGCCAGTTTTTAATCACACCCCAGCTATTGCCTGTTGCAGATTCAATGAGTTTATTCTGTTTTCCTCTTTCTTTTTTCCTTTTCTTCCCATTTTTTTTCTGCATTATTTCCATTGTGTCATAATTTGTGAAATTTGAGCAATAATCTCTCACCCTGTGTCTACCTTTGAATTAGTCTTTGATCTATAATTATATGTCAGAAAATATCATCAGCCCTTTCTTTTGAGTTTCTTAGCCATTTCTTAGTTGAGTGAACTCTTGTAGATTCCTCAAGAAGAACTTAGAAGTACTGAATTCCTAAGTTCTCATGTGTTTAAAACTGTTTTTTTCTAGTCTTGACATTTAATACAGGATACTTGGCTGGGTTTAAAATCTTTGGTTTGTATTTTCATTAAGGTTTTGAAAAATGTTGCCTCATTGTTATGTATGTATGTATGTATTATATGTCATGGTATGACCTTCTAATTGTGTCTTCATAAGTTATTTGATTTTTTTCTTTTGGCCTGCAGGGCTTGGAAGCATTTCCTTTATCTTTGAAGTCTTCTACTTTTTCTTAATACCCCAGATGTGATTGTCTTGAGTTAATCTTTCCATATACTGGCATGCCTTTTCAGTATGTAGATTCAAGTCTTTGTTTATTTTTGGAAAATTTCTTTGGGCTATAGCTTCAAGTATTAGTTCTGTTGGATTGCTTTGTTTTTCAAGGACTCTACTTATATTTAAAATGGGGGTAATAATTGTACCTACCTGATAGTGATTTCCTGAATATTAAATGAAATTATGAAGTACTTAGAACACTACCTGTTACATAAGTGCTAAAAAATTGTAGTTATTACCATTGTTGTTATGCTGTGGATTCAGCATCTGCTTGAATACTAGTGAGCTTGCTGCTTTGAAAATAAAATACCAGATACTATCTAGACCTTGGTAGTACTGTGTACCTCATCCTCCTTTTCACGGGCTGTGCTCTTGTGATCATGACCTTAGCTTCTGCATCATCTATTTTTCTGTTTTCAGTGACTTCTTCCTGTTGTCATGCCCAAACAAACTTACCTTTAAAAAAATCTTCCATTGGTCCCCAACTTCCCTAACTCTGTCCCGTTTCTCTGCTCTCTGTAATAGTAGAATTCTTCTACATACAGAAGTTCTGCATACAGAACTCTCCTAGATACCAGCCCGTACTGTGGTTTCCATGCTCACAGTTCCCATTTTATCTCTAAAATACTACATATAATCTTTTCTTTCTCACCATTTGACTGAAATTATTCTTACCAAGTCCAATTTTGACCTGTCTTAAAATCCAAGCATCCCTCTGTCCTGACTTTACTTAGGATCTTTACTGTTGTTTTAAATGATTATAAAATTCTGCAGATGTAGAAAAATATAAAAATAGAATATTTGTATTTACCATCCAACTTAGAGAGTAAAAATTATTAATTCAGTTGAGGTCTGAGAGTCTTGTTAAATTCCTAGGGCTGGCCTCAAACCTGTGATCCTCCCTTCTCAGACTCCCAAGTACTAGGATTACAGGCATGTCACTATACCCGGCTATGTCCTCATTCTTCACCACACTCTACAGTGTATTTTCCTAGGACTTTGTGCTTCACTCTCACTCTTCATGCTGAGTAGGTAGTTCTTTTAGTTTCATGGTTTTAAATACCATCTACATATTAATAACTGCTCAGATTCTATCCTTGCCCTTACCTCACTCCTGAACTCTGTCCACGATGGGTTCTCTCTGTCCAGAATGGGTACTGAAAAGGGATCTCAGACCTAACATGGCCAGATGAGTGTCTTGATGCCCAGATCCTCTTTCTTTCTGCACACTGCACACCGGGAGGCTTCTCATTCTTCAGCCTTAGCTCATGTGTCTCGATAGAGAAAAGCCACTCTTCCCACCCCACCTCCCCTGTTTATTTTCTGTTGTGTCATTCCATTTTGTCTTCTGCAGAGCAGCTGGCAGTGAAC
The DNA here is from genome assembly GCA_004027655.1 of Graphiurus murinus. Lineage (NCBI taxonomy): Eukaryota > Metazoa > Chordata > Mammalia > Rodentia > Gliridae > Graphiurus > Graphiurus murinus. The sequence continues at coordinate 61,121 of PVLC010003519.1, read as the reverse complement.
TTGTGATCCTCCTGTCTCAGACTCCCAAGTACAGGGATTGTAAGCATGTGCCACCATGCCCGGCTAACTTTTACTCATTTTAAAAGATATCAATGTCCTCTTCTCCAGGGAACCCTTCTCTGACACATTGAGGCAGAAATAAGAAATTCCTTCTCTGTGTTTTCCTAGTAGTTTTTTTAAATCTTTGTTATAATACCTAATTCATTGATCCAACTAATATTTGTTGAATGCTTGCTGTATATTAGAAAGTATTCTAGGCATTGGAGAAAGAAGATTAAAGAAGACAGATGAGGTCCTCATTTTCAAAGAGTCTACATTTCAGAGGGTAGGAACGATAAAAAATAAGTAAATAAGCCATATTATTTTACATAGTGGTCTTATATGCAGAATCTGTGGGAGAAGTGGAATGATCTGAGAGATGTTTTGAAGGTGTACTTATAAGAGTTGCTGATAGATTGCTTGTGTTGGTTTTAGGGAAGGGTGGATGCAAGAAAAGGACACCCTGGCTTTTCTTGTGTAACTGGGTAAATGGTGGTGTGTATTGACATGTAGATGACTAATAGGGGCGGTGATAAGAAAGTTCTTTGGGGAAGGAATCAAAAGTTATATTAAGTTGGATGTGCCTCTTAAGATTTAAAAGTGTGGATGTCAAGAAGGCAATTGGAAGCCAGTTGTGGTGGCACATGCTTGTAATCCCAGTACTTGGGAGGGTGAGACAGGAGGATCAGCACAGGTTTGTGGCCAGCCTCAGTTACTTAATGAGGCCCTCTGCAACTTAGTGAGACCCTGTTTCAAAAATAAAGAATAAAAAATAGGGCTAGGGGTGAAGATAGAATGGAGATAGAATGCTCCTGGATTCAATCCCCAGTACCGCAGGGTGGGGAGGGGGAAGACAATTGTATATATAGTTTTGAAGATCAGGGATGGAGCTAGATAATTTTGGAAGTCACCAACTTATCCATTGTCTTAAAGCTTTGGGGCTAGGTAAAATAACCCAGAGTTATAACACAGATGGAGAGAGAAGAGGGCCAAGGGGACTATGGAGTTTAAGGTCATAGAAGAGGAGAGATGGAGAGGTAAGAGGGAGTCACAGAAGATAGAAGATAATAAGAATTACTTCAAGAAGGAGCATTTGCCAGCTGTGTCATGCTGCATTGAGTTCAAGAAAGATGAAGGCATGGATGGGGCCATGGGATTTGACTCTCTAGAGATGACTGTGACCATGGTAGGAGCATAGCCAGGGTGTTTGGGTAGAAGATGGAACTTAGATCCTTATTGTAATCGCTTACGTGTCTGTCTCCTCTAGACTGTGTACTGTCCCTCAGTTTACTTCTAGAGTTTAGCATATAGTAGGTGGTAAATAAATGTTTGCCTACAGGTTTTATAGTGTGGTTTGACAAATATGCTGTTTTACCATCATACTTTTGGACAATTGACCCTTGCCACTAGTTTTCATTCTAGGAGTGAATAATAACTTAAATAAAACATGAGAAAAGCAAATCCATTTTAATCGAGGTTTGCAGTGCATTGTGGAGTCACCATGCACCATGTAGTGAAAAGAGGCTGGGCTTTGGAATCAGAAGGCCTGCAGACTTCATGCTCCGATTCTGCGGCTTTATCCTTCTGAAGGGATCTGTGGGCAACTCCTCCCTGCCCAAACTGCAGTTCCTCAGTTGTCTCATATGGGTATTGTTGATGAAGTCCTCTTACAGCATTTATGTGAGCAGCAAATGAGCTACTGCTTGTGAAAGTCCTTTGTAAGTAGAAAGATAGTCTGTGCTATTTTTGTAAAAATAATTGGATTATCCATTTCACCACTCACTGCCAAAGTATGTTAGATCAGAGTGTTATGAAATTCATATTTAAGCAGTGACATATGAATGGCATAAGTCAGGGGAGGGCATGGATCACTGGACAATGGATGTTTTTTAGAAACATAGGAAATTAATTTCTTTTGGCTTTCCTCTATTACTTTATGCAGATAAAATTTAATCATTTTGTTTGAGCCAACTGATAGACCTTTTTTTTTTTTTTTTGTGGTACTAGGGATGGAACCTGAGGGCATTCTAACTCCGAGCTACAGCCCCAGCCCTATTTTTTTTATTCTTTATTTTGAACCAGCGTCTCACTAAGTTGCGGAGGGCCTCACTAAGCAGCTGAGGCTGGCCGAGAACCCGGATCCAGTCTCAGCCTCCCAAATGCTGGGATAACAAGTGTGCACCACCACGCCCGGCTGGATAGACTCTTATACTTTAAGATCTAGTGATCAATTCTAGCGGATAGTCTGTTTACCCCAATATTGTGTATATATGAAGATAGAACAATTAGTATTGCTTCTGTTTTTTTTTTCTTAAGATGAATATATTGATTAACTCAATTTGACAAATACAAGTACTCTTATGATGATTATTTATTTTATTTTTACTTCTAGGGTAAAAATCATGGTAAAAAACTCCGAAATTACTATGCAGCCAATAGCTGTCCCCCTCCCGCCAGAATGAGCAGCATGGTGGAGCCTGCAGTTACTCCAGTTGCTCCCGTCCCTCCGCAGGTGAGGCATGTGCCAGGTGAAGCAGCCTCAGGAAGCAGTCAGGTGCACAAAGGGTCGTGAATGAAACTTGTTGCCCTTATGTCCATCAGGATACAAATACTTCTGAATCATCCTACTTGGTATTTTTAACTTCTTCAACTATATGCTGGATTTAAGCCATGCCAGAGTCTTGGAACCTTGAGATTTCTCCTTGGCTTTGGTTGTGATGCATGAGATAATGAAACAAATATTATTTACGTGGGTCTTTCTCTCTCTCTTTTTTCAAAATTCTGAGTTAAATGAGAAAAGAGACTTTTGAACATTTATTTCTTGATTATAGTTAATTCCATTTATGTTATATTTTGTCTTCTATTTGCAAGATCAGTTTCTTGAGATTGCTCTTTACTTACCTATGTAGAGAGAGCATATTTAAATGCTTTCTGGACTTTGGTATTATGAGACACACTTGAGAGGCCAGTTCCTTTTGGTCTTTGGAAGACAGAGCAGGGTAATTCAGACAAGATATTACTGTACCTTGTAGACTCTGAAATATGGACGCTATTCCATAACCTATCTTTGAAATATTATTTCCCCACAGGACAATGTAATGGTCATAAATACTAACTATAATTGAGTAACTACTGTGCCAGGCCCTCTGCTAAGCATTACTTATGTTTTATTCAGGGCTGGAACTAGGATGCAATGAGGGACATGCTTGACTTAGGCATAAAACTTGAGCGGGAGTTAAAAAAAACTTAGTGCTCAAGATAAACATTTTAATGCAATATTTAAAAAAATTCAAAGTTAATGTAAAAATTAATGGTGAACAAACATCAAAAACTTAAGGGTAAGATAAGTATTACTGATTTTCCTTTTGCTTTAGACTGCATGGCTTGGCACAGCATTACTATTGATCCTGTCTCTATTTAAAGTTTTTGATATTTTGTTCATTCATGTTTTACATTTTATTTGATTTTCTAAAATATCCCATTAAAATATAGCCAGGTGAACCCGGAGTGGTGGCGCACGCTTGTAATCCCAGTACTTGGGAGGCTGAGACTGGAGGATCCAGGTTCGCTGCCAGCCTCAGCTACTTAGTGAGGCCTTCCGAAACTAGTGAGACCCTGTTTCAAAATAAAGAATAAAAAAATAGGGCTGAGGGTATAGCTAGGAGGTAGAATGCCCCCAAGTCTGGTGAACAACTGTAATTGCAGGTACTCTGGAGGCTAAGGAAGGAGAATTTAAAGTTTGAAGGCCATAGCAAATGTAGTGAGACCCTGTCTCGAAATAAATAATAATAATAAAAAAAAAGGATTGGGAATGTAGCATACTTGTAGAATGCCACTGTGTTCAATCACCCAGTACTGAAAAGAAAGGCTATTAAAATATTTTTTATCTTAATTGAATTTTTGATGCTTCCTTAAATTCTGTGCTCAAGGTGAATGTCTCACTTGATTCATTCTAATCCTGAGCCTGACTTTATTTAATGTTTGTAACAACTTAAGAGGTATTGGCCTTATTATTCAAAGTGTGGTCCATGGGGCAGCAGCATGAATCTCACTGGAAGTTTATTAGAAGTATAGGAAAGCTAAGTAACTTTCCATGGTTTTACATTATTTGGTGAAGTGGTGGTGTAAGAGTTTCTTTTGATCTTAGACTTCTGTTCCTAACCATAACGGTATAATTTTACTTTTCTGAGTGTGTTTTAGTACTTAAAATGTGGATAGCAATTCCAGCTGTTCCTCTATCTCCATAGATTTGTGGGGGGAAATGAAATATATTAAAAATGGAACCAGAGGACAGGAAAACACCCAGAGATCTTCAAGCTGAGTAATTTTTACATTCCTGTTCCCAAAGGCTGCAATGGAATTGGATGGCCACTCCCTGCTGGGGACTGCTTTCTACCCTCCTGGGAAAAGCAGCTCAAGCCTCCTTTCCTAACAGAGCCCTTTGTGAGTTTTGAAGACAGTGCTCCCATCCCCAGAGAATCTTCTCTTACAGGTCACACAGTACTGTTTTCTTTAACCGTTTCTGGTATGTTTTCCAGAAGCTTTATCATATATGTGTATGTATATATATATATATATATATATTACTCTCCTCCAGACAAAATCTAGTTTGTAACTATGTTAACCCAGCAAAATTGTCTACTGTCTTCCAGGCACTGCACTGGGTTTCTCTTAATGTCATTCCCCAACCTCAATACAATTGTGTGGATCTGTTAGCTATCTTTTCCTCATTATAATATATCTGTAGCTATTTTGTACACTTCATGAGGACAGGGGCTTTTAAAAAGCATATGCCTGAGCTGGGTGCCATGGAGCATGCCTGTAATCCCAGTACTTGGGATGCTGAGACAGGAGAATCACAGGATCAAGGCCAACCATAGCAACTTAGTGAGACCCTCAGCAACTTAGCAAGACCTTCTTTTATAAAAACCCTAGCAAGACCCTTTTTATAAAAAATAAAATGGGCTAGGGGTGTAGCTTGGAGGTAGAATGCCCCCTGGGTTCAATTCTCAGTACATAAAAACAAAACAACCCCACCTCCGCCCCCCCAGATGTGTGTCTGTATAGCTCTTCTGGACAAAGCTGCTAGCCCAATAAATAGCTGGCATTCATTAAATGTTTATTAAAGGATTCTGAGCAGACTTTACTGCTTCTAATTAGACTTTAGGCCTTACCTACATATTTACCTATGATTTACTGCCCTAAATCTTCCATGCTGGGTTTTTAAAATTTATTTAAAAAATTCTTCAATGGAGTAGTAACAAGCTATTCACTAGTTTGGAACATAGGTGGTTATAGTCTAGCAAAACCATGATTAAGTGTCTCCCAGCATGCCTCCCCTTCTCCTTTCTGGAAAAAATTGTTTCCTTTCCTTATAAAGCTGAGTGCTTGTGGTCATGCCACCTCCTTTGGTTACCTTTAACTTCTCTGAAGGACCTTGAGGAGAAGGAGGGTAAGCTCCATACTCTGACCTAATTCCTTCTTATGTCTTCGATATTAGATGGGCTCCTTCAAGCCAGGAGGCAGAGTGATTCTGGCCACAGAGAATGATTACTGTAAGCTCTGTGATGCCTCCTTCAGCTCACCGGCTGTGGCACAGGCTCACTATCAAGGGAAGAACCACGCCAAGAGGCTGCGGCTGGCCGAAGCTCAGAGTAACTCATTCTCGTAGGTATTGCCATTTTCTCTGAGGCCAAAGCGTTATGTGAGACAGACTGTCTTTAAAGAAAAAGGGCTGAAAGGAATCCTTGTTTAGAAATCTCATTTATTAAAACTTCTTTTCTCCAGGGATTCCTCAGAGGTGGGTCAGCGGCGGCCCCGGAAAGAAGGGAATGAGTTTAAAATGATGCCTAATAGGAGAAATATGTACACAGTACAGAATAATTCAGGTACCCTGCACATGTCTACGTGTCTTGGAAATGTCCATGCATTCTGTAAATGGTCTGTCTCTCTCTCTTTCTTTTTTTTAAATTTCCGTCAGTAGTAATAGATAGTCCTGAGAACTCAGCGTTATTTATTGTCTTATTGAATGGGTCTGGTAGCTTTTCAGCTGGTATTTATTTCTGGTCCTATTAATCTCTTTTCTATTTAGTATGTTATTTATTTAGTTTTTAATCATAGTCTATGTTTTAGAGTCTTTTATCATAGTTCGTTTCTTTTGCTGTTTGCCAGCTGAAAAATGTAAAATGCATTATAAAAATGGGCTGTTTGGTTTAAAGTTTCACCATGTCCAGTTCCCATTTCTTAGGGGGAAAATATTACATCAGTGGTTTTTAACCAGGGTAGTGAACCAGAATTATCCAGGGAGTTTTTACAAAATGCACATGCCTGAACCATTTCTTAGAGATTCTATTTTCTATCAGTAAACTTGGAATGGGAACCAGACATATATGTTCTTTGTAAGTACTTCCTTTGTGGTTTTGATACACATGTTCAGTTCAGAACTACTCACTTATAGGAATATTTTCTGCCTTCCTTCGTAGGGAGAATAGGATTGAGTAGCCCCTCATCCTATCTCCGCTTCAGCCTACAACACAACACATAGCTCAGGGCATGTATGTAAACAGTGAGCAGACAAAAAACAATTGAGAAGCAAGAGATGCCTGCTTTTTTTTTTTTTTAAAGGAGGAATAGAAAGCACAATAGGATTAATAGAAGTCTAAACATATTAGCAATCGTAATAAATGTAAAATTTTTAAAGTCTCAGTTAAAAGACAAAGATTATCTGGCTGGATAAAAGAAAGCTATCTGAAATGAAGGAAGGTGGGATAGTTGTACTAATATCAAGTAGAATAAATTTTAGGATGAAGGTAGTATAGATTATATTCTCTGACCAGAGTACAATGAAATGTCAATAACAAAAATATAGGAATAAACAAAATATCCATTTTGGGGTAAATTTAAAATACCTCTAAATGACTCTGGTTCAAAGAAGAAATCATACTGAATTAAACATTCTTAGAAATTCTAGTAATGAAAATATATCAGACTTGTAGGCTGCAGTGAAAACTGTATTTTGAGAAAAAGCACTAAATATTTATTAAAGTAGAAAGGGAAAGCAGAAAATTAATGAACAAATGATCCAGCTTAAGTCAGTAATGTAAAAAGAAAAAAATAAAATGATCAGTAATGCTACCAACATTTTTATATATGTCATTCCAGTTTTTCATATATATTACTTCTTTACACTAGAAATAGGATTATATTTTATGATATTCTCAGTTTACTGAGCAACATATTCTTTTTTTCCCAACATATTCTAATCATATTTCCACTCAGAGTTTTCTATGGCATTATATTTAGTGACTACATAGTTTTCCATTGCATTCATTGCCATAATTTTCCAATTTCTGTTTTGGGATTTATCCCCCCAAATTTTGCTTTTATAAATGCTGCTCAAATAAATGTCCTTGATAAATCACTGTGGAAATTTTGCACTAAAGAGTTAGCATAATTATAAGAATTTTGATATAATTCTTGGAAATTAAAGTATTTAAAAAGTTATTTTCACTTTTTAGAGGCATAGCCATTTTGAGTTTGGGTTTGACTCTACAGTAATTTTCCTGACATAGCTGGGGGAATCGTATTATCTTTGCATATTGAACCTGCATAAACTTTGGAATTAAAAAAAAATCCATTAGCTTCAACTGCATTTGAAGTTAAGAGTCCATGAATTTTATAATTTGAATTTAGAGTTACAAATGTCAATGAGAATTGGTCAGAGTGCCATTCACTTGGGAATATTTTGGTTATATTACTTTTTCTCTTGCTTTAGCAGGTCCTTATTTTAACCCTCGCTCTCGGCAGAGAATCCCACGTGATCTAGCCATGTGCGTTACTCCGAGTGGCCAGTTCTACTGCTCTATGTGTAACGTGGGGGCTGGTGAAGAGATGGAGTTCCGGCAGCACTTAGAGAGCAAGCAGCATAAAAGCAAGGTGTCTGAGCAGCGGTACAGGAATGAGATGGAGAATCTGGGATACGTATAGTGATTGTCACCTGCAGATACAGCAGCTTGTCCTGCCTGTTTTTTGCCTTCTGTCGCCTTGCCCTGCTTTGTGGTCTTTTTGAATGAGTACATTCTTCTGCTTAATGTAATACATGTCACCTGCTGAGGTACCAGGAGATGTCAGAACTTGGGGGTGGGGAGGGAGGGAAACGTGCTTCTTAGGTCATGATACTTTTCCAGGTCAACTGTGTTGAGCTACTTAGAGCATGTGGCCTACCTACCCCATCAGAAACAACTTTTTATCATGGCCAAGTTCTGGTTGACTAGTAGCCTGATCACATAGAGCTATGACTATTTAAAAACTATCTTCTTTTGCAATTTTAGTTTTATGTACTGTTAAAGAATTGTATTGACTTCTTACTTCAGATCACAGTAAAAGCAGGTGAGCAAAGATTTTCGTTTCCTGAGACTTCACTGAGACCCCCACCTCAGTGTCAGTGGGATGTACTGTTATAATCTGTGTTAGGGTCTTTCCCAGGACATGTTTTCCTGTATCACGTCCCTCCATCATGGACATGCAGGTTTTCTTGAACTCAGATGCTTCCAGTGCTTATGTTTCTCCACACAGCTAAACTTCATTTCCAGTTGTGGATTTCACACATTTAATTGTCACCTCCTTCCTGCTTCTTTTTTTCTTCCACTAGTGAGTCAGCTGCCTAGTAAGCTCATTTTCATGCTCTAGCTATGTTGTGGGTTTTCTAAGCCCCAGGTTGGAGTATCTAATGAGTTCAAGATAGACATGATATTTTTAAATCATTATTTTATCGCTGATTTTAGGAAACAAAGATGTAATTTTTCAATTTGGAGTGAAGTCTTCATTGATAGTTATATGCACTTTTGTGATCATCATAGCCATAAATTTAGATCTCTTAATATTTTATTTTGGCAGACTTTTAAGATAATCTAATCTGTACATTTTTTGTGTGTCCTGCCAGTTGCTGGCCGTCTTGAAAAACACCTACTGTTTCATAGATAGGAATTTAAAACTGATAAAATTCAATATCATTTCTAGTTGAAAAATACATGACCATTGCTTTTATCTTTTGTAATTTGGTTTCCTTGAAGATACTAAAAGTGTATTATAGATGACTTTGGTATCTGATAATTATAATGGTATTATTATTTTTGTTTTTAAAATAAGAAGCCATAGCGTATGCCTAGATTAGCTAATGATGCATTATGTGAACTTTCATTAACTACATTTTGTCCATTTACCATGTTTTTCTTTACATGGGTAAGACTGGTTCTCATCCATGCTTCTTTCAAAAGGCCACATTCACTGAGAAATTTATATTGAACTTTTATCTTTGCACTATGGTAAATGTACATTTGATTGCTTATGTTACTACTTAAAAGTAAAATTCATGTCTGAATTTTACTTGGGAGGCTGAGACAGGAGGATCACAAGTACTAGGCCAGCCTCAGTGAGACTCACAGCAACCTAATGAGACCTTGCTTCAAGACTTAAAAAAAAAAAAAGGACTCAGAGGTAGAATGCCCCTGGGTTAAATCCCCAGTAATGCGCGCGCGGACACACACACACACACACACACACACACACACACACAACACACACACAACACACACACACACACCAAAAAAACTAAAAACAAAACTCCTGGGTAACCTTGAGACTTCTATAGGCAAACAGATGGAGAGAAGGACGATTGCAATATTTTTTGGCAATACTTCAGAACAATTTTTGAAAAGTATAGACTAATAATTAAACATCAATTTAATTATTTACTTCTAGAAGAGTTATCAAGTTGGTTTCTTCTATTGAAGTGGTGGTTTTATAGAAAAGTAGAATTGTTTGGTAAATTGTTTTTTCTCCCAGAAACAGAAAAATGAAATAATTTTTTTTGAAATTTTATCTGGACTTGAAATTCTTAAAAACCATTCTTGGAGTAATCAGTAAAGTACAGTTGATTTGGGAAATTTAGGACTTATTTTATTGGCTAGTAGGTTACTCATTTTGCTGCTAAGTATAATTTTTGGTAGATTTTAATATAGTGCTGGCCACTTGGTTCTATGATTACTTACAAATCTCACATTCTCCCTCTGTGCATGTGCATTTACATGTTCCCATGTCCACACGCACATGTCACACATGCATAGTTTTATGTGATACCCTAGAGAAAATTCCATTGATACCATTTTTTTTCAGATTACATTAAAAGATTGTGGATATGAATTTACACTTTATAAAAAGTGGCATTCTTTCATTTTCAGTTTTTCCTCTGGAAATGAAGTTAAAGGATATGTTTCCCACTCAATGATTTCGTTTATATATGTACAAAAAGCAGTGGACTTAGGGCCTGATGCTTTCCAGGCCTTGTGTATTCAGGTTTCCAGTCTCCCAGTGCCCTTGATGGATGTTACAAATGCATAAGCGCATTTTCTTTAAAAGAAAAAAGTTAGATTTATAGTGTTATTTCTTACTTGCTGTCTTTTTTTGCACTAAAAAAGAATTATGTGTTTGTCTTATATGACACTTTAGTACCATATTGCCTACAACAACTCAATTTGTTTCTTAATTTCTAAACTCAAGGAAGTCGATAAATAATTTCCATCATCGTTTATAGAAGTTACACGCACATCCAAAAATAAATAATCACAGATCTCTATGGTAGTAGGTTGTGTGTTGGGCTAGTTACCTTGCAGTATTCTCCTATGTTCCGTTGTCAGGATGGAGGGGGAGGGACGGAGTTTGTCGTTGCTGCATGGAACAACTTCTCATACTCACGCATTCTGTGTAGGCAGTGTTTTCCCTGTCTAAGCAGGCTGTTGTTGCCTCTGATTCTGTGATACGTGATCTCCATTTCACTTACCAAAGTCCAGTCCTGCTCTGTAATGTGCTTCAGGATCTGCACTCTGTACTTCCCAAGAGTCATGTGTCTTTTTATATGCTATAGACAAGAATAGACAGAAGCCTGCACAAAGGAAAACCATTAGTCAAAAAAAAAAAATAAGTAAATTTCAGCAATCATCTGTTAAAAACCCATAATATCAAAATCTCTTCTCTGTGAATATCTTTGTTGTTAAAAAATCAATGTTAGAAGGTAATTATAAACTCTTCTAAGGTATTGAGAGTGAGAGGTTGTAAAGGAAAAGTTCCATGTTTCCATTAAAAGATTGGATCACACATGCCTTTGAACTGTTTTTTTTTTAAAGTTCAATTACAAAACTGAGTGTTCTTGTAATCTTTTTGACTCTACCTTGAATAGAAAACACTTTGTTGTTCTTGACTTTTGTATACTGTGTCCTGCAACTTGTAAATATGTGCATGTTGTTTCTTATCTTTGTCTGCTTGTCTCTTATTGCACTGAATTCTGCAAGGTGAATAATTTTTCTACTACATTTATTTTGAAAGAGCCTCCCCCTAACCCTTCCTCACTATGTTTCTTTCTAATTGGTAAACTTAGAAAACCATTTAGGATTTTTGACACCCTGTGGTTGAATGAAGAATCATAGTTATCAAATCATCCCCATGTCTCTCTGACTTAAAAGGCTGAGATTGCCCACATCACTTTACAAAGCTGTTCTGCAGGAGCTTATGCTTGTTTATTGCTGTGTATCTACTATTTGAACAAGGGTAAAATGAGAAATATATATGTACACATATACATACATATGTATATGCATGTATGTGTATGTCTGGTTAAATCTTTCTCTGTTGATAAATTCTCAGGATTAGCAGTAGGGTTCATGATTCCTTCACTCTTGAGTTGCCCGAGACTCAACAGTGAGCAGTAACAGTTTGAGGAATGTTCATCAACCTATATAAAATGAGTCTCATTTATGTCAGGGGAGACTTGTACCTGTTCAATGTAGTATTCTCTGCAGAGAGGCCTAGACATGATGGATTTGGAACCCAACCTACTTTGTTTCCAGAACTTTGGCTGGAAGTGTGTGCTAAAGAACTTGGTGAGGCATGTACTAAGGACAGTAGAGCTTCTTGAGAAGTAAATTGAAAATGTTCTGTCAGTATAGACAAAAATTTCATGTAGGTGTTTAGAACAGGTGTTTAAAAAAAACTCCACCATACCAACTGTTTCTTTTTTAGGAGCCAAATCACTGTTTAGGAGTTTCACATAGAATAAAAAGTATCTTGTTTTTGTGTTCTTGATGGAGGAATCCCTACCATTGTGAGCTATTCCTATCACTGTAGCTGAATGAACAAATAGCTATGTAAATAGCTTCTCAAAAGACATTTCTATTGATAGCTGTTTGACATTTTCTTCCCATAATGAATGGGGAATCATTTCTAAACTCCCTTTCTGGGTAGCTACCAAAAAATGTACTGGCTTATGGTCCCATGTGACCCTGTGTCCGTTAAGCCCAGAATATGAGTGCCTTTAGCAAGTATTAGCATTTCGTAGAAGAGATGACAGAATTACTGCCATTGATCATGGTTCATGAAACAGGAGCTTGGAATAGCAAATATCTGTATGAATTCTGTTCTACATCTTTTTTTTAAATTTCTCAATGCAATCCCAATATGATGTCAAATAAAATTGTTATTAATTGATAAGGAATCATATACGCTGAAAACAAATCCAGTTGTCCTGGGCTGGCAATAGTCACCCTGATGTGTTACATTTGTATTTAGTGAATGGTAGTGTGGTGGAATGGGAGAGCTTAACACTGATGTTTGGAAAATTTTTCCTGCTCCTATTTCTCTTCCTCTTCTTCCTCCTCCTCTGTTTTATTTTTTAATTTCATTTTTCCTTTTTTCCAGTCCTGGGGATTGAACTCTGAGGTGCTCTACTACTGAGCTGCATCCCTAACCCTCACTCTTTTTTTTAAATGATAAAAAGTTTGAAACAGGGTCTTGTTGACCAGGCTGGTCTTGAGCTTGTGATACTCCTGTCTTAGCCTCCAGAGTAGCTGGGATTACAGTGGTATGCCACTGTGCCCAGCATGGAAAAATTGTTCATTCTAGTAGTCTTTTTACAACTTGTCTTTTCTGTAGAAAGGAGAAAATTTATGTATTTGCAAACAAAGTGGATCAAAAGAGTGCCACGATGATTATTTGTGTTAGCTCTTCCCTATATTAAAAGTATCTTTACAAATCAAGTCTGAGACCTTTTAAAATAAAATTTCCTTCAAAATTTTCAAATTTAATTTGAAAATTTAAATTGCTCAGTACTTAGAATCTTTAAAACACACTGCTAAATTAATTTCATCATAGAAATATTAACAGTTTCCTCAACATTGCTTGAACAATTTCATAGATGAAAGTGAAAACATTTTACAACACACCAGTCACTGGATTCTGTCATCAGCGTTTGCATGCTTGCATTTCCACATATCTATCTGTCCATCACTATCCATCAGTCCATTGGGATGGACATCTAAGTGTATATTTCAGACAGTACACTTCCAGTAGGTACTACTATCGAGGGTTTAATTTTTGTTTAACTATTAGTATCTTTTTTAAAGCAGTGTATAAAGTTGATACTCTGAGCTAATTAACATACTTGTGTTTTCTCTCAGTTTCTGGTCTTGTGTGTGCTGAGAGTGAAGGAAGACATCTCTCTTTTCAAACCAGTTTTCTGGAGTTGGTTATCTTAAGTGCTCAATTATCATACATTTAAAAGTTTCATAAGATTTTTTTTCTACTTCTCTTCTGATGATGTATTCTTGCTGAACTATGCAGCTTCTTCAGAATACTGTAACTTACAGATGGGTGTGTGAATCAGCTGGTACCTCATTTCAGTTGGCTGCTGCTTTCCCCCATTTCCACCTCCTTCAGGACTTCAGTGGCTCCACCAGGGGGCAGAGGGAGGAAGGGGCATCAAACCATGTGTGACTGTTTCACACAACTGTGGAACAGATTAAGTAGTTTAGAAAGTTGGAACTATTAATTTACCTAAAGAATTTGATTCAGATTCCCTGAGCATTATAATTACCTAGGCTTCCTCTAGCTATAACTAGCAGAACTAAAAATGATTGTACTGTACAATGAGTTGTTGAAATTTTGAGCCTTAGTAACTATCTTTAGCTTTACTTCGGTAATATTTAGAAAAATTTTTTGACATATGCCTTCGTTGTTATGCCCACTGTTGTGGATAAATCTGCAGAATTAGGTAATGAAGATTTGTAGGGTAAAACTGAATTACAATTGAAACTTAAAGGTTTCTGATTTATGTTCTCATGCTGGTCTGATAAGATTCATGGCCTTGCCAGACATGGTAGTGTACACTTGTAATTTTGGTGTAAAAACTTGGGAGGCTGAGCTTCAGCAACTTAGACTTTCAGCAACCTAAGGCCCTGTTTCAAAATTAAAATGAAAACAGAAAGGGCTGCAGGTATAGGTAGAATGCCTCTGGGTTCAACCTCTAGTGCCAAAAAAAAAAAAAAAAAAAAAAAAA
>PVLC010003519.1:24635-46599 GCA_004027655.1 Graphiurus murinus | reverse complement strand
AAAAATACAGGGTTTATCAGATTTCTTTTTGCCTTTAAACGGCCTACACAATTCACTCAGTTTTTCTGTGTGAATGCTTAAGTGACTCCCTCACTAGTGAAAATAAGTGTTCTATATCACTGATTACATATGTATTCTATACATTTTTTTTTTTTAAAGGAAAAATAACTCCATGTGTCAGGATGAGTGATATTATCTTAGGGCAAAGCACATGTAAAGTAGTTCATGTACTCTGTAGATCTGGCATTTATGGGAACAAAACTTTTTGGTACCCAAGTACCTTCCTGTGGGTTTGTAAATCAGTGTGTCATTTTGTAAGAATTTCATGTTGATTCTGTTACTTGGTGTTCACCTTGGTACACTTGGCTGACTGCTGTGGTTTGGTTTGGGTGTGATGTGTCTGCTTTGAAATGCCTTACTAGAGTTTGTCAGGCTCTGCTTTAAAGCATTCCATGTATCTGCTAGGACAGTCAGTGTCCTCTCTTGGATGTATACTCTAGATCCAGAAGCAAATCTGATTTTGCTTTGACTCTTAAGGTTGCATTTTAATGCAGTTATTGTCTTAAATTAGAACACAATCATGGAAAACCAAGGGAAACTGTAGAAACCCTTCACTTAATAGCATGGCAAACTTTTAAACTGCTTTTGCTATTTCACTAGAACCATATTTCTGGTATAGGATATAGCTTAAAATGCCAGCCCAAACTGTATGAAATGGGGTGGTTTCATAAAATGTTCTCTAAATGTCACACAGGGGTTTAAGGTCTGTGTAAGCCGTTGGAACAATGTGCCGGTCACTGCTTTGGAAATCGGTTTTTGTTCTGGGGCTACAGAAATAACAAATGTGTCATGGGATTAAAACCAATCAACTGTGAATTGTGAAATTGAAATTGCTCTTTGGTTTTATTTTCTTCAGCATATTGAATATAGAAATCTGAAAGTTATTTAAAATTTATACTGCTTATGTTGATGGCTCATTTTGGCTGTGTATTCTCACTTATGTACTGATTTCTGATAAAGGCTTGATGTTATTATAACAGGCATTTTGTGTTCAATTTAATAAAACAGTTTGAGTCTTGTCTGAAAATTGTTTGGTTATGAGTTGAAAATCAAGAAAGGAAAGCAAGTTGTCAGTACCAAGGTGTTATTTTTTAATTTTATTTTTATATTTTTGGGACTGGGGATTGAACCCAGGGGTATTCTACCTCTGAGCTACATACCCAGCCCTTTTTATTTTTGAAACAGGGTCTTGCTAAATTTC
This sequence comes from Graphiurus murinus, assembly GCA_004027655.1. Taxonomy (NCBI): domain Eukaryota; kingdom Metazoa; phylum Chordata; class Mammalia; order Rodentia; family Gliridae; genus Graphiurus; species Graphiurus murinus. Next base: position 45,338 of record PVLC010003519.1, on the reverse strand, counting down.
TGAGGTTGACCTCAAGCCTGTGATCCTCCCATCTCAGCCTCCCAAGTATCTGGATCACAGGCGTGTGCCACCACACCTGGCTCTGAGGTATTATTTTGGTGCTGATTGTTGAAGACTCCGGGTTCCTCCTTCATCAGCCTGCACATAATCTGTCCCATATCCCTTGACCTCCTGAGGAGCATTGTATACTCGGGGCTCACAGTGGGATTGACCTAACTGCCCACACTGCTTCTTCCCCATCACTAGAGTTAGCAGGGAACTAGCATGTGTTCCCAATTTTATTGATGTATTCTAATATTTATCTTCCCTTCAAATTCTGAGGAAAGCAGAACCACAACCACTGCTTCTGGAAATACACACATACTAAAAGCATATATGCATTAATCTTTTGGGTGCTTCACATATAAAATACTTACAAATAGAGTCAATTTATATGTGAAATATTGAGATTCCTTTGAGCACCCTGGTGTACTATATGCAGCATGCTTTTGAATTTAAATGTTCATTTAAAAAAGTAGATTATAGGCTATTATGTTTTATTTAACCGGGATCCAAGACACAAAAACTTACTGTCATGGGAAAAATTCTCGTGTCTGCACAAAAAAATGTTTCTGAATGAAGTGAATAATCACGTTGGATGTGTGTGTTGTAAATACTCAAGGCATAAGCACACTTTATGAAATAATCTCCAAGAAATTTTTTACTTTAAAGGAAAGCCATGATAATGAACATTGAAGAGTCTTATACCCTAGAGATTTTCAGCTTTAGGTATTTCTGAGGCCTATTTATTGACTGAAAATCTATTCAAGATCAAGCACTGGGTGTTATTTGTGTGTGTGTGTGTGTGTGTGTGTGTGTGTGTGTGTGTGTGTGGTATTGGACATTGAACTCAGTGGCATTCTACCTCTGAGCTCTATTTTTGGGGGGAACAGGGTCTGACTAGGTTGAAGAGAGTCTCACTACTCACCGAGGCTGGTCTCAAACCTGAGATCCTCCTGTCTCAGCCTCCCAAGTACTGGGATTACAGATGTGTCCCACCATCGGTCACCCCATTGATTGTCAGGGTTGATTCGGCTTATTTGGCTGGCAAGGCGGGTGTCCCCTTCCTCACCACTCCATTTGCGTCCTTCCCTAAGCTGCACTCTAGGTTGAAGAGGATGACCTTCCTGGCATAGAGGAGGCCCAGTCTTCGGTTAGGGTATACAAGTCGCTGTGCTTCCCTGCTAGAACCTCCAAACAAGCTCTCAAGGTCCATTTGTGAGTGTTCTTTTAAAATTGCTTGTGTATAAAAGCCTACCCATGAACTTTTTCAGTCTCTCCATAAATTGGTATGAGATTGTCAAAAGATTAGAAATAGATCTTTTTCTGATGAGTTTTAAGACTTATATTTGAGTGGAGACTTAACCTGCCGAGTTTTATTCCTATTTGTGAGATATTCATAAATTGCTGAGAACTGGGCACTTACAAAAAAGACATTTTACTATTATGAAATGTGAATTTAAGAGGAATTTGACTATTGTCAAATTAAATTGGTATTTAATAGGAACAGTGACTATGAACTCTTACAAAATATCTCCTAAATACATTTCATGGTATATATGTGCTTGTGTGTATGTATGTATCACATACATGCAGCCCCAATGGGATGTACATTAGGAGGGAGTCTATGGAAGTATGTTTAAGATAATCAAGTATGTCCAAAGAGACTAGTGTAAATCTGTCATTGGGAGAAATACACTGCACCGTATGCAGTCTGTAACTTATGTTTGGCATTTTGGGTAACTCTTTAAGTATGTGATTAGAACTTTAAATGTGTCTTGTTTGGCAGCCATCCCTTCAGACAGGAGCAAGATGTCTTTCATATGAGCTTCAGTTTTTAATCTTTGCTTATGCTAGAGGCACTTCTCTAACCCTGATTCTAGAAATAGCTTCCTAAGTTTGGATTTAGCAAAGGGATCTGGTGCCACCTTGTGGACTCTCCAAAATCTACAGTTAGCAGTTCGTGATTGGTCCGTGAACTCTGAAGCAGGATCTATTTTTTTTTTTTTTTAAAACCACCTTGTGGAGAATGTGAGATTTTACTGCTAAGTAAAGCAAAACTACAGATTAGTTGTTATCCATAAATAAAGCAAAGACATTGTTTTTAAGAGATACCAAGGACTGTTTTTATAGCCTAAGCTGCTAAAGTGTGAAAAATGGTGGCTTGAAAATCAGTATACTTAAATATATGCATGTACACATGTGCATTTCGATGTGTGAATGTGCCACTTTTGTGATGTCTTCACATTGTTATTTCTGAAATCTTTTATTTGTATGTTTTCATGTACATGAGCAACATACATGAAAATTAAATTAAAATTATGGTTATGAAGACTCCAGAGGAAGTAAAGAACTAGAAAACTCTTCCATCAAAAAAGATCTGAAAAGTAAAAACAAATTATATACAGGGAGAAATGTTACCAACCACCTAGAAATGCTGACAATATGAAAACTAAACTACAAAATATTAAAGCTTTCCCAGGTATAAATTGTTTGGGGGAAGAACAATACTTTCTGCTTCAATAAGCTAGCAATACAGAAGAAGACATGTTTCTGAGGATTGTATTAAATATTTCAAACATTTGGAAAGAAATATATACTGGATAACTGGTCCCAGTTCTGTTGCCTGTATGCCTTTTGACATGTCGATTCACCTTCTCTGAAATTTGGCTCCCCAGAATTAGAGTATTAGGTATGAATTCCAGTTATTCCTTTTCATTATTTTCTTAGTGCTATATATAATTCAAGGATTGATTTTAAATTTAAAACTGACTTTTGAGTAATGTCCTTAACTCACTCCGGAACTCCACCCTTCCCTGTCCTCTGCCCAGAGTCAGTTACGATGATCCGTTTCTCAGATATCTTCCAATCTGTGAGATATGCATGGTGAGCATGTGTGGTTCTAACACATTCTCTTTTTTATTTTGTGGTACCAGGGACTGAACCCAGGGTCTGAGTTACACCTCTAGTCCTATTTTATTTTTTATTTTGAAACAGGGTCTAGTTGCAGAAAGCATTACTAAGTTGCTGAGGCTGGCTACAAACCTATGATCCTCCTGTCTCAGTCTCCCAAATATTGGGATTACAGGCATGTGCAACCGTACCCAGCTTATCTCATTCTTTTTGATTGTGTGGTACTCCCTTATATGATTTCAATATTACTTACTGGTCCTCCACTGGTGGACATATATTATCATTTTAAATTAAAACTTAAAATGCAAACTATTCATAACATAAAATTGACCTTTTTAGCCACTTTTTAGTGTACAATTCAGTGGAATTAAGTGCATTCACTTTGTTGAACCATCATTGCCACTGTCCATCTCCAGAACTTTCCTCGTCTTCCCAAACTGAAACTTTCTACTTATTAAACAATAACTTCCCATTCCTACTCTGAGTCCTTGGCAACCACCATTCTATTTTTTTTTCTTTGTGAATTTGACAAATCTAGGAATGGTAAGTACAGTATGTGCAGCATTTATCCTTTTGTGTCTGTCTTATTTCATTTAGCATAATGCCCTCAAGATTGACCCATACTGTAGCATGAGTCAGAATTGCCTTCCTTTTTAAGACTGAATAACATTCCATTATATGTATATGCCATTATTGGTTGATCCATTAATCCACTGAGGAATACTTGAGTTGTTTCTACCTCTTGGTTATAATAATAATACTGCAGAGAACATGGTGTATTTGGTGTACATAAATTATCACTTAAAATGATAAATTGTGTAATATATGCAAATTATAGAAAATAACCAAATATACATATATATGCATGTACACACATATACTCACCACCTAGCTCCTCAATGCTATCAAGTTCTATGATTTTGCCATATTTGATTCTATTTTTAAAAGAAACTAAACATTACAGATTCACCTGAAGCCCACTGTGTATCCCTATCCAGTTCCAATCTCCCTTTCCTCTCCCCAGATAAACCCACAATCTTAAGTTTGGTATACATTATTTCCACATATGTTGTTATATTAATAGCATATGTCCATAATATATGGTATTGCTTATGCCCTCAAACTTAATACAAATGACATCACAATGTGCAAAGACTTCCATATTTTCTTTCTCAACATTGTTAGGGTCTCAACATTGTTTGATATATGTAGCTTCTTTTAAATGCTATGCAATGTCTCATTGCTTGAATATACCACATTTAATTCATCCTGTTGATGGACATTTAGATGGCTTTCAATGTATCTTAATTAAAATAGTACTGCAGTGAATGTTTTTATACATATCCATAGACGTTTGTATGAAAAATTCTAAATCCTTGCGCTACCACCTTGGAGCTTGTTAGAAAGGCAGCATCCGAGGTCCTACTCAAGACTTAAAGGATTAGAGCCCATCTTTATTCAAGTATCCCAGGTGACTCAGAGGCACTGAAAGTTTGAGCAGTTGTTTTCACAATTAGTAGCATATTGAAATCACCTGAGTAGTTAGAAACCGAACAGGAATGTACATCAGGAGATTCTGATTTAACTATTCTACTGTGTCTCTGGGTCAGCAAGGATTTTTAGAAGCTCTCAGGGGATTCTAATACGTAGTAGTTAAGTTTTAGAAGGACTGTGTGATCTAAAACAGGTGCGGCTGCTGTGTATGCATCTCCTGGCTTTAATGATGCCTTTTTGGACAGTTTCGCTTGTAAGTGGATGTAGCAGGCAGGTTAGATGGAATTTCTAATCTGACAAATTCCCAAAACACTTTGGTCTAAGTACAATTAATTCTTATCCAATAGTTTAAACACTTGTAAAGCACTAATTATACATCAAGCTATCTTTTAATAAGCACTTTATTAATGTTGCCTCATTTAGTAATTGTTGGAATGTTTCCTTTTCACTTAAAACTGAAGTTTTGAATGAAATGGTACAATTTGTCAGAAAGTCAGGATACTCTAGTGATACAAAATACCACACTAGCAGAAAGTGAGGCTCCTTTGCTTTGTACTGAATCATTGGGGTGGTCTGCTTTCAACATTCTGTCTAGACCTTTCACAGGGAAGCTGCCACCCAACTTTCTTGCAAAGGCTTTGTGTGCATAAAGCTACCCCTTTCTGAAGGAAGACAACTCAGGACTGTTCTGACTGACACTACAATGTCCTTGTCAAAACTGGGAAAATCCTAATCTTCCATTGTTGTCTCTGGGCTAATTATCTATCCAGGCATTCCACATCTTTGTGAATAAGTTGTAGATCAGAGCACTTTAATCATAATTGGACCAGCTATTTCAAAGTATATTCATGTGACCTAAAGGAACTTTCTCAGAGTGAGAATTTTTTTAACCATTGCTTAATTTCATGTTTAATCACATAAGTAAACATACATATATTTTCACTGTCAAATATGCAAACACCCAGGAAAGGGAGGAAAGGCTCCTTAAATTCCCCATCTCCCCAATCCCACTTTTCTCTTCTCAGGGTAACCACTATTAGCAGCACAATGTGTCATTCTTCCAAATGTTTTTTTTAATGTATTTCTAAATAGATAAATTTTACATTTTACTGCAGAAAAAATATTCTAAGCCCTCTACTTTTAATATCTATTATGCTGTTTCTTATATAACTACATTTTCTCACCTCTCTTCTAGATTTGCTAAATTCTTCCATATGTTATACTAGCTATGAATTTATTCACCCAGGAGACAGCTTAAAAATATACTCTAGAGGATTAGAACAAATTACCAAAGTTGAGGAGTTCACTTCTGTATCAGAGTTATATTTTAAGACACCTTAGTTGTGCATCTCCTGTTTTAGATGGAAGGTAGTCAGACTAGGCCTTTACTGGGGATGAGAAATGGGCCTTAGATTTTGCATTTCAATTGCCTTTCATGTACAATGTCTCCTTTAGTCCACAGCCTGGGGGATTTTCATTTGCTCAATGATATTCTTTTCTTCCTCTTTTTCCTTCCTCCCTTTATTCAGGAGGACTGATGAGTTTTGTTCAATAGTAATTCTCCCAGAGAGCTGGCAAGACAGCGCCCAGCCAGTGGGTTCATGTTATTGGGAAAGGCCTTGGGATATACTCACAGTGTTCTGCAGATGGATATCCTTGAGATGACTGCTGTTTAAACCAGCACACATGTCCTTCTCAGTGAACCGAGGAAAGAGAACGAGTAGCTTAATATTTCTTTGCACGTGATCACCATTTTATCACTCAGTAGCTGGGGAAGAAAGCAGGGAATTCATCTCTGCGTGCACGGACTTTGCAAAGTCATTGCTATTTAGGTAACACTAGGTTGTGGTAGTTCTGGCCTGAGCTGGATTGCAAGAGAGAGTTGTATGCTACCTCTGTTGTCTGTTCTATGGCAGGTGGTTGCCATCTTTAGAATTCATGGAGTGATTTGCTGAGGCATTTGAAGGTGGACACACATGAAAAAGGAGAGTGTTTCAAAGCCTTTCTCTGGATCCCCACTGTCTGAAATTGAAATTCTGTTCAATTAAAGCCATCTTAAAGAAGATGCCAGAAACCAGCTGTCTAGGGCTGAATTTGGTTGACAGGAATGTTTTGTTTGGCTTCATGGTGCTTTAAAAAAATGAGTTACCAAGAGATCAAGGTCAATGGACTTAACATAGAAATGGGAATTTCTGGTACTATTGGCTAACGTGTCTGCATGGATGGGATGGAAGGTGTTCCAGTGCACTCTTCAGATGGGGCATGAGCTCTCTTCCCCTTGGCAGCAGCTCTCCCTGTACTGGACTCCCTTGATGCTGCTTTCTTAATTGAACTGCTATCCCAATGTGTAAATCTTGCTTTCTGCCCACCCACCCCACCCGGTTATTTTTGTTTGTTTGTTTTTTGCTGCTGCAAGGTGGGATGTATGCAGAATCGATTAGCCTTTCTAATGCAGGTGCAAACCTGGAAGTAGAAAGGTGTTAAAACCTTATAGGGCAATCCTTGAGTAATGAGGACCAAGAGCTAGTAGACTACTCCCCATTTTTATGTCTCAGGTGAATAATTTCAAAGTGTATGTAGCTCTTCAGTGAGTCACCAGTAGAAAAGAGACTAGTTTTCCCCAGCAGTGACTAGATTTGCTTCCACCCCTGGACTGGCTATCTATCTTTCTCCTTCTTACTCTCATTCCTGGGAATACCTCCTAAAATACACTGCTTGTACTTAAGCCCCTGTCTTGGGCTTTGCTTTTATGAGGGAAGCAATCCAGGGCATTCTACCTCCGAGCTACACCCCCAGCCCTTTTTTTATTTTGAAACAGGGTCTCACTAAGTTGCTGAGACTGACTTTGAACTTGCACTCCTCTTGTTTCTACCTCCCAAATACTGGGATTACAAACGTGCACCACTACTCCCAACTTTTTCTTTATATTCTTAACCAGGTTACCTCCTATAGGTTACTTTCCTGGTCCTGAAGGCATTTGAAGTCATGACCCCACCGTGTAGACTCACCTTTTTTTTTAATATACTTTTTATTGGTGCATTTTGGTTTGACATCATAATGCAGTTCACAGTGATAGTGACATACGTGTACTCAGTACTTGATGGGCTTTCCCTCGGCTCCCTCTCCATTCCCCTCCTTCCCCATACAGGGTACTAAGATTGACATCGGTATTCTCACATATGTACGTAATGCCCATTGAAGTGATTCCTTCATTGATCCTCCCTCTCCGCCACCCCTTCCCCTAGACTACTTTTAGGAACCTGCCCCGCCCCAGGGATTCCACACCATTGCCACCAGGACCCATTTCTCAAACATCACATGTGTTTTCAAAGCTATTTGCTAGTGCTGTATCCTTTGCTTGAAACACTGCATCCCTAACTCCCCACCAATTACCTGCTGTTTCTATTTCCATCAAGCAAATTCCTACTCAGCCTTCAAGGCCAGCTTCAGTTTAGGTAATTACTTGAGCATCATTTGTGTGTGTACCCGATGCGTGTATGTACGCATGTATGTGGCACTGGGGATTGAACCTCTGAGTTACACTACCTACCCCCACCCCCTGTGCCCTATTTTTAAATTTTGAAATGGTCTTACTAGGTTGCTGAGACACTGAAGTTTTTGAGGTTGGTTTTGAGCCTATGATCCTCCTGTCTCAGCCTTCCAAGTACTGGAGTTACAGTCATGCACCACCATACCCTGCTACTTGAGCATTTTTAAAGGCAACTTAGAAGGAGTTAGGAGGGAGAGATTGCAGGTGAAGGAAGAAGATACCGATGGAGCCAGCTCTTGTTGGACATGACAGGAATGGCACTGGATGCAGGTGCAGGGGCTTACCTTAAAAAGAAGGATTGAAGAAGGGTGACTAGAGCTACCCTCTTCTCCACAGAAAGGAACCAAGGCAACACAGGGAAACATTGGAATTCAAGAAAGGGAAACCCTGTGAACTCCAGAGAACTTGGGACATAGACATAGCAAGATAAACAAAATATCCCATTATCTGCCACCAGGTTCTACAGCCAGGTTGGGGGAGAGGGAGAGTTTATATAAGGATAATGGTGAAAGGGACAGTCCCAACAAATTCTATCAGCACAGATACCAACAATCCTAGTGATTGGAAGGTTTTGTGGCATTTGCAGACTTGTAGCCTAAACAGACAAGAGGCCTGAAACCTGCAGTGACCTGGCTTTGGAGAAGGAATTTGCTTCATCTCCCAGTGAACTTCCAGGGTGCTGTAGCTAGGAGCCATTTGAATGGGACTTATTGTCAGAATTTGGGCTGCTTTGGGGAGTCAGAAACTCTTGCATGTTTCCACTCTGGGATCCCACAGGCTTCCCACTGCACTGGCTCAGCACGTGCTACCTCATGAGTCAGACTTGAATGAGCCAGACTAACAGGCTGTGCAAACACACCAAGAGCGCTGTATGGTGGGGAATGGTGGGGCAGTGTAAAAGGGAGTGCGGGAGACCCTTTACAGGAACTAGGCTATCGGGGAGCCTGTCTTCTGAGACTGGGGACATGGCAAATTGCGTATGGTTTCAAATGGGTACTGTGGGACTGAGAATGGTTGCAGCTCTCTCCCAGCACTGCACACCAGGGGTTTTTGCTAACAAGGGTGAGAAAGCACTCTGAGTTTGCACTGCTCCTCCTTTCCCAGTGATGAACTGGGGGAGTAGCTCCGCCCCCAAGGTGCCCAGCCCAAGAAGGTCCGGAGAGAAACCTTTCCGGGCAACAACTGCATTCTGCATTCTCCTGCACTCCTGCAAGCACCTCAGCCCAAAGGAACTTTATGCAGTTCCATCTGCAACCTACTCATACCCAATCCCTGGCAGGCGCCACAACTGAAAGATACAGAGGAAAAAAAGCCCTCTGTCATTGCCCCATCCCCAGGTGTGTGTACCGGGTGAGGGTGGGGGGTGATCTGAGAACCTGCTCCTGGGCAAGCATGCCTACAGAAGAAGCAGAAAGAGATAATGTTGTAGGAGGTTTGGCTCAAAGAGATGACCACCTGGATGGTTCAGAGGACTAGTTTCTAAAGTTGAAACCCTGAATGACATCAGCATACAGGTTATAGAGCCTCAGAGCAACAGGGCTGGTCTTGATTGGCTCCACAGGTGCGGAAGCTTGGGTTAGGTTTCAGTTTCTTTTCCTGAGCCTGATTTCCTCTAACTGCTTCCACATGGAATATGCATTTGGCGGGGAGGCTAATTAAAGGAAATGAGTTCTAGATAAAGTTTTGGCTCCATCTTAGGCTCCTGCCTCATTTCCCCTTTGAGATTCCACCATAACACCTGTTGGGGGTCTCCTTTTGAACACCCACTTGAGGGAAGGAGGTCATCCACAATAGTACTGTTCTAGCCTGCCAGCAGTGAGAAGGGATTGGAATGGCGTGGCCTGACTCATTTTGGGTAACCTTAGCAAAGTCCAGATGATGAAGAATATCCTCAGGCTTTGGTCATGTGTAGACCAGTCAGCTTCCGGTGTGATTGGGCATGGTGTCTTTCACAGGACCAGGTGACAGGAGTTATCAGAGTCCATTGCAGCTTCTAGGTACCTAGGCCATCCACTTTTACAGCTGTGGGGGTAGTTAAGATAATAGTAAAGGATCCTTTCCATTGCAATTTTAGTGAAGTCAGGTTCCAGCCTTTTACTCACACTTAGTAAAAGTCTTTTACTCACCCTGGCTAGAATGGGTGGATGAGAAAGAAAAGATTTATTGGAGCCCTAAGATCCAAGTGGAAAGTTTTGGGGTGATTTTTTTCTAGACTCAACATTAGCCGATGCAACTTGGTCTCCCCACATTCTCACAGCCTCCAAGGAAAATAACACAAAACGGGGGGGCTGAGCATACAATACTTCATAGGGTGAGCACCCCATCTGTTTAGTCAGGGTGCACCCAATTCTAAACAGTATTAGGGGCAGTGCCTGCATTTCCTGACAAAATTTTCCCAAAACAAAGTTCGATTTTGATAGTTTCCCCAAACGTTATATGTTTGTATATAAAATTACACAGTGTCCAGAACCCAATTTTTCTGCAACCTAGACCCAAAGACAAAGCAAATTCCACATTGTTTTCTTACAGTCCATGGACCCAAATAAGTTATCTTAGACTCTAAGAAGCCAAGAGTATTTCAAAGCACTCAGCTGTTTCCATTTACCCAATTCATCTTTAAGTCCTTTCTAGATTACCCCTGAAAACTGAAACACCAGGTTAACATTATTAACACCTGAAGCCACTTTTTTCAAAGAGAAGCTCTAATAATAATGAACTTTACTCATGCAGGGCACCATGGAGACCACCATGGAGACCAGGGGGCTGATTTACACACCATGCCTGGCCCTCCATCACAGAAAGCTCTGTAGAGTACTCCCTGACCCCTGCCATCTTACTTTTCTTCCTCTCACTCTTGCGGGAAGGGGTGGAGGTGTCACCTTAACAAAGGCTATGCTTGGCCTCCCTTTGTCCATGGCACTGACGAGTTAGCCATGGGGAGACAGCCTTGACCCCACCAAGGGCACAGGAAACTTCATTGTGAAGTCCCTGGCACCTCTTGTGAGGCAGATCCAATGGTGTCCTCTAGTATTTATGAGGATGAGGACCAAATGGAGCTTGTGAATACAGAGGTGTTGCCTGAGCGTTGCCAATTTATCTGCCTCCTGGGCAAGTAGCACAGTAGTATCCACAGTTTGCAGGCATGGCAGCCAACTAGCCACATCTCCATCCAACTGTTGTGAGAGATAAGCAACCAGGCATTCCCATGATACTAGAATTCTGACTACATTTTTGTTCCTTTGAGCTAAATCTGGGAGTCCTAATGCTGGAACTTCTTGTTTTCTTTATAAGTTCGATGCTGCCTGCTTGTCCTTTTCCTAAATCAGGGGCTCCCTTTCTCCCCTCTTTTTGGCTTCGTATAGAGGCTTAGCTATCACAGTGAAGTTAGGGCTCCAGAGCTTGCAGAACCACACAAGCTGTCTGGAATTCTCTTAAAGCTCTCCTAGAGGTCAGCACCAAAATGACTTGGACCATTTCTTTTCTCCTGGTTTCTAAAATCTGCTCTCCTTATTGACCCCCTCTTCATATGCCCTGAAGCAATGCTTCCCGATGCTCCGGGAGGGTCACCATATCTTGTGGGTGGCTGTGGTCCCAGTTAGGATTTTCTGTGGCAAAATGGAGTCTAGCACACACTACTGGGTCCACAGTCCCCAATGGGACAGTTTTCTCCATCCATCAGATAACTGCCTGGAAGCTTCTCCTCCATTCCCCCCATAAAGAAGCAGCTGTCTGCAATCTGTCCAGGTAGGGTTGTGAGTCTGACACATGAACTGGATCAGATCCACAGGCCCTGAGATTTTTCTGAATAGGAGGGAATGTGATACTGCCAGCTAAGGAGGAACAGCTGATAGAGTTGGCTGCCCTGGGACCACTTGTCCATCTCCATCTATTATTCCTGGGGCCGAGTAATTCTCACATGGGAAATTGCTGCACTGGCTTCGAGTCTCCTGGCCTGGCATGGCCCTGGGGTCTCCTCAGGAGCTGGGGGTCCCACAGCTGAACTATTGGCCCCTAAAGATGGTGTAGCAGACATAGATGAGGGCGGCTGCTCAGTCTTCAGGGCAGTGGCATTTCTAGCTCCTTGGGATCTCCAACCAAAACTAGCGCCTTTTCTGGCAATTTCAACATTTCCTGTCTGCCCCTGGCTACTAGAACTCTGGAGACTGGACCCCTTAGCCAGGGAGGGGATGGACGACCAACTGAAACCATGAACAGAAATGACCACCAACCTAGCTCCTCTCAGTGTCCTACTTATGTTACATTTCTAGACAAACCAGCAAGACAGCTAATGACACTCTAAAAATGGTCATTTTGTCAGAGCTTTGATGTCTATTATTGATTACACACAGGAAACAGTGACATCAAAAACCCAGTGACAGCACAAATAGTGCCTGACTAGTACGCGTGCTTGAACACAGAGTTTTGGTAGAGATGCAGTTTGGTTCAGATAAGGAATGTTTACCTGAGGGTTGGAGTCCAGCTAATAACAATACCTTCAATACTTCTAAGGGAGCTTGGTACTGTGCTCAGCACTCTGTGCATGTTAATCTACTCCCTTCTTCCATCTATTCCGTAATGTGGGTACTGTTGTCATCCCAGCTCACAGATGAGGCTGAGAGAGATGCAAGGCTTGTAGTCTAATAGCTGGTAGGTGGCAATGCCCTTCCCTATTACATTCTCTTCAGAGTGTGCTGGACTTGAGTCCCCATAGTTTTACTAATTAGAAATGTGCCCGTGAACAAATCATTTTCCTTCTATGGGTCTCTTTTCATACAGAGATGAGGCAGCTTAATTACATTGGTGGTTCACAGTCTTGCTCATGGATTAGGATCACTGGTGTGCTTTCTAAGGCCATTTCTTGGGTGTTTGCTATATGCCAAGTAGCTTGTTTAATTCTTAGTACTGAGATTTCATCAAGGAAATAGGAAACATCCAAACTCAGGATAAATTGAGGCTCAAGAAGTTTGGTAGTAGCCGGGAGTGGTGGCACATGCTTGTAATTCCAGTACTTGGGAAGCTGAGACCAGAGGATCCAGGTTCGTGGCCAGCCTCAGCTACTTAGTGAGGCCCTCCACAACTTAGTAAGACCCTGTTTCAAAATAAAGAATTAAAAATAAGGCTGGGGATGTAGCTCAGAGGTAGAATGCCCCTGGGTTCTATCTCCAGTACCGCAAAAAGAAAAAAAAAAAAAAAAAAGAAGTTTGGTAGTTTTTCTGATTACAAAATCCACAGGCTTCAATTCAGGCACATGGGCCAATTACACAGTTCAAGTGCTTCTGACCACCACTCGTAGGTCTTTGAGTCCCAAGAAAAATTACCTTTTTATTTTTTCCTTCAAAATTCTGTGACAGATTTTTGGTCAAATTGTTTCCATTAAAAAGCATAATTTTGAAAACTAACTTAGAACACACACACACACACACACATACACACACACACACACACACACACACACACACACACACACACAGGTCCAAAAAACATTTTCCTTTCTCTCTGAAGATTGTACAATGCATTGTTATCATTACCCCTTCTTTTACTATTAAACTTAAATGGTCAATTGGGACAAACAGTTCTGAGACCATTATTCCACCACTGATTAAGACTGGAGTGGCCTATGGTGATTAATTAGGACACAAATCACTTCAGCTCCAACTGTACCCATGTTCTTCCCTGGCAAAGTAACAAAAACTAGTCTGGGTGCCTGGGGTCTCCAGTGATTGATTATACCCCATACCTTTTGAAACTTCCTTGGACCACCCTATATCAAAAGCTTGCCACTCTGCCCCACAGAAGGTCCATAGCTTACCGGGACTTAATTCCCCCCCATGGTCTAGTAAACCTTTTCTTGAAGTTTTTAATCATTGTTTCAAGAGGAGTATGCTTCCCTGTGTCTCTCCCATTTTGATGCAACACAGATAACAGGCAAACACTTTCCTTGTCTCTGGCCAGTCCACTCACAGGGATATTTCAGGCCCTTCTTAAATTTGGCAGGCCGGTGATCCTGGCAAACATGTCAGTGCTGCCCTCAGCCATATGAGGTCGCTTTGGACCTGTGGAATGGAACTCCATGTTTGCTTTAGCCCTGTGAACTGGGATCAGAATCCATAGTCTCTTGCCCATCTCAGCCACACACTACACAATTGTCTGTCACTCAACACTCTCCCTTTCCTCCTGTATCCTGGTTTCCCAATAGTAACCTAGTGCCAATACTGAGATGACTGTGGGGGTTGATCAGACCCCCCTTCTGTCCAGTAGGACAGGTCCCTAGTTGCCCTGGGGCTTTCCTACCATGATTCAGACATTTGCCATGTCTCGTTCAGCCCCTGGTCCATGCTTCTCCTTGGGTTGCCACATGGGATGTCGGCTTCCCTGTTGAGGCCTCCACAGAAGGGCAAAGAGCCTCTGGTGCGTTCAGTGAACTGGCATCATTGGAAAGCTGGGTTCCCCATGTCCAATTGGGGGAAAGGCAAAATGCCCCAGGCCGGGATCTCCTGTACCTTAGTTCTGTGTTGAGTGCCAAAATGTTGCAGGAAGTTCAGCTCAAAGAGATGATGACTCAGAGACCAGGTTGGGAAGGAGTTTCTTTATTTCTGTCAGGATGGCTCAGAGGACTAGAGTCCAAAGTCTGAGCTCTGAATGGCATCAGCATATGGATTATATAGACTCATGGTGACAAGTCAACATTTATGCCCCAAATATAGGAGCAGCCACGTTCATAAAACAAACTCCTCATGATATATAAAGTCACACATAGATCCCAATACAATAATATGCAGAGACTTCAATACTCCTTTCACATCACTAGACCGATCTTCTAGACAAAACGTCAATAAAGATGCCTCACACCTAAAGAATACAATAAATCAAATGGACCTATTAGACACATACAGAATATTTCACCCAACTACAGCTGAATTCACATCTTTCTCAGCGGCCCATGGAAACTTCTCCAAAATAGACCACATTCTGGGTCACAAAGTGATCACTGGAAAATTCAAAAAATGTAACATAATTCCCTGCATCTTTTCAAACCACAATGGAATGAAACTAGAAATCAACTCTAAGAAGACCCAAAGTAACCATCTAAAAACATGGAGACTGAACATCACACTGCTGAACGAGGAATGGGTTACAGAAGAAGTAAGGGAGGAAATTAAAAAAATTCCTAGAAACCAATGAAAACAGAGACACAACATATCAAAACCTCTGGAACACCTTGAAAGCAATACTAAGAAGAAGATTTATAGCACTGAGTGCCCACATAAGAAGAACAGAAAATCACCAAATAAATAACCTAATGACACAGCTCAAAGCCCTTGAAAAACAAGAACAGTCTAACTCCAAAGCCAATAGAAGACAGGAAATTATGAAAATCAGAGCAGAAATTAATGAAGTAGAGAATAAAAAAACAATGCAGAAAATCAAAACCAAAAGCTGGTTTCTTGAAAAAATAAACAAGATAGATAAACCATTAGCCAACCTAACCAAAAGAAGGAGATAATCAATCCAAATTACCAAAATAAGAGATGAAGAAGGTAATATTATCACCAACAGTGTGGAAATACAGAGGATTGTCAGAAAAATACTTTGAAATACATACTCCAACAAAATGGAAAATCTAGAGGAAACTGACAAATTTCTAGATACACATAACCTTCCTAAATTGAGTCAGGAAGATATAGAAAACTTAAACTGACCAATAGCAATCAAAGAGATAGAAACAGCAATAAAGAGTTTACCATCAAACAAAAGCTCAGGGCCAGATGATTTTCAAGTGAATTTTATAAAACCTTTATAAAAGAACTAATCCCAATACTCCTAAAATTCTTCCATGAAATAGAAAGAAACAGGACTCCCCAAAACACATTCTATGAAGTCAACATCACATTAATACCAAAGCCAAATAAAGACAGCTCAAGAAAAGAAAATTATAGGCCTATATGGCTGATGAACTTAGATGCAATACTGCTAAACAAAATGCTAGCAATGCACATTCAAAACCACATCAAGAAAATTATACACTATGACCAAGTCGGGTTCATCCCGGGGATGCAAGGCTGGGTCAACATACAGAAAATAATCCATGTGATTCACCACATAAACAGACTCCAAGAAAAAAAATCACATGACCATTTCAATTGATGCTGAAGAAGCATTTTATAAAATCCAATACCTGTTCATGCTAAAAGCACTGCAGAGAATCAGAATAGAAGGAATATACCTCAACATCATAAAAGCAATATACAATAGGCCCACAGTCAACATATTAAAAGAGGAAAAAACTGCAAAAGTTCCCACTAAAAACAGGAACAAGACAAGAATGTACATTATTACCACTTCTGTTCAATATAGTACTTGAGACTCTAGTCAGAGCAACAAGGCAAGAGAAGGAAATCAAAGGGGTAAAAACAAGAAAAGAAGAACTAAAACTATCCCTTTTTGCAGATGACATGATACTATACTTAGAAGACCCAATAAAGTCAACCAGAAAACTTATAGAACTGATCAACAAACTTAGCAAAGTGTTTGGACACAATATCAATTTTTTTTTTTTGGCAGTACTGGGGATTGAACTCAGGGGTATTCTACCTCTGAGCTACACCCCCAGCCCTATTTTTTATTCTTTATGTTGAAACCGAGTCTCACTAAGTTGCGGAGTGCCTCACTAGGTAGCTGAGGCTGGCCGCGAACCCGGATCCTCTGGTCTCTGCCTCCCGAATGCTGGAATTACAAGCGTGCACCACCACGCCCGGCTCACAATATCAATCTTAAAAAATCAGAAGCTTTCCTATATGAACAATAAACAAATCCAGAAAACAACTCCACTCACAGTAGCACACTGAAAAATAAAATACTTGGGAATAAACCTAACAAAGGAAGTAAAAGGCCTCTATAAGGAAAACTATAAAAAGTTGAAAAAAGAAATCGATGAATACCTTAAAATGGAAAGTTCTTCTGTGTTCTTGGATAGGCAGAATAAATATCATCAAAATGGCCATCCTCCCAAAAGTGATCTATATTCAATGTGATACCCATTAAATTGCCAAGGTCACCACTCCTCACAGAAAAATCAGTCCTTAAATTCATTTGGATCAACAAAAAGCCCAGAATAGCCAAAGTAGTTCTTAGCAACAAGAACCATGCAGGAGGCATCACAATACCTGACTTCAAACTATACTACAAAGCCACAGTAATAAAAATAGCATGCTATTGGCACAAAACCAGACATATAGACCTATGGAGCAGAATCAAAGACTCAGAAACAAACCCACATGCTTACAGTCAATTGATTTTTGACAAAGGAGCAAAAAACAAACACTGGAAAAAAAGCCTCTTCAACAAATGATATTGGCAAAACTGTTTAACCATATGCAGGAAAATGGAAATAAACCCCACTTCCTCACCCTACACAAGAGTCAACTTAAATAGATCAAAGACCTGGAAGTCAGGTAAGAGACCTTGAAGCTACTTAAAGAGGGCATAGTTCCAACCCTTCAACACATAGGCACAAGTAAAAACTGTCTCAACAAGACCCCAAAGGCACAAGCAAGTCGAAGGAAGATCAATACATGGGATTGCACTAAACTAAAGAGCACCTGTGCAGCAAAGGAAACTATCAAGAACCTCAACAGAGAGCCCACAGAGTGGGAGAAAATTTTTGCCAGCTACTCCTCTGATAGAGGACTAATATCTAGAATATATAGAGAACTCAAGAAACTCATAGCTAAGAAACCAAATCAAAAATGGGTAAAGGATCTAAACAGACACTTCACAAAGAAGAAATACAAATGGCCAATAAATGTATGAAGAAATGTTCAGCATCATTAGCAATCAGAGAGATCCAAATAAAACCTACCCTGAGAGTTCACATAACCCCAATTAGAATGGCAATCATCAAGAACACAAACAACAACAAATGCTGAGGAGGGTGTGGAGAAGTGGGAACCCTAACACGTTGTTGGCAGGATTGCAGATTAGCTGGAAAACAGTATGGAGGATTCTCAGACAAAAGGGAATGAACCTACCATATGATCCAGCAATATCACCTCTGGGTATCTATCCAAAAGAATGGAAACCAAAGTATCAGACACAATTCACAATTGCCAAACTATGGAACCAGCCAAGATGTCCATCAACAGATGAATGGATCACAAAACTATGGGATATGTACACAACAGAATTTTACTCAGTCATAAAGAACAAAATCATGTCATTTGCAGGGAAATGGATGGAACTGGAAAACATTATACTAAGTGAGATTAGTCAGTCACAAAAAGCAAAAAAATTGTATGCTCTCCCTAATATGCGGAAGCTAGGGAGAAAGTGGGACCTAAGAGGGACTCTAGACGAAGAAGAAACTTAGGTGAGCAAAGAAGGTGACTTAACTGAAGGTGAAGGGGGGAGGGAGGGAAACACCCTAATGCACATGATATACTTTCACAAACATATCAAAGTCAATCACTAAACTGAACTTGAGAAGGAGGGAGGGTGAGGGAGTAGGGCAGGAATTGGGGAAGTGTTAAATGAGAAATGTGTGCATGTATGCCTTTATCAGCTTGTATCTAACAAAGATGTATGATTACAATACATCAATAAAAAAATTAATATTAGAAAAATAACATTTAAAACAAGAAAAGGAGAATAACATTTGATATTTAACCATTAAATTTAATGTTAGCTTTAGTTTCTGTTTTGTCTAATATTCTTCATGAATATAGATTCTAAATCATTTTTAGAATTAACAAATAAGCTTGGCATGGGAGCATACAACTGTAATCCCAGGACTTGAGAGGCTGACAGCAAGATCACAGGTTCTAGAATAGCTTAAGCAACATAATAAATGTTGTTAATAAATGTTTTTATTAAATTAAGGCGCTGGGCGTGGTGGCGCATGCTTGTAATCCCAGCATTCGGGAGGCTGAGACCAGAGGATCCGGGTTCGCGGCCAGCCTCAGCTACCTAGTGAGGCACTCCGCAAGTTTGTGAGACCTGGTTTCAAAATAAAGAATAAAAAATAGGCTGGGGGTATAGCTTGGAGGTAGAATTCCCCTGAGTTCAACCCTTAGTACCGCAAAAATAAATAAATAAATAAATAAATAAATAAATAAATAAATAAAATAAATTAATTAAGGAATATCTTATATTCCTATTTTTCTGAAAGCTTTTAAGTGTTGATTTTTGTCAAATGCTTTTTTCTGTATATGAGTGTGTGGTTCCTGTCTTAGACTCATAGTGGGTTCATTGATAAGACTTTCAAATATTTAACCTACTTTGCAGCCCTGGAATAAATACTAGTTGAACATGTTTATTTCTGATTTTTTTTTTTTGTATGGGAGTGCTCTACCATTGAGCTATAATCACAGCTCTTTTAATAATTTTTTTTTTTTTTTGAGACAGGGTCTTACTAAGTTGCCCAGGGTTGACCTCAACCTGTGATCCTTCTGCCTCATCCTCTCAAGTAGCTGGGATTACAGGTAGGTACCATCATGCCTAGTTGTGTGTGTGTGTGTGTGTGTGTGTGTGTGTGTGTGTGTGTGTGATACTGGAGATTGAACTCAGGGGAATTCTACTTCTGAGATACACCCTGGCTCTTTTTATTTTTAGTTTTGAAGCAGGGTCTCTCTAGGTTGCTGAGCATCCCATTATGTTGCTTAAGCTATTCTAGAACCTGCGATCTTGCCGTCAGCCTCTCAAGTCCTGGGATTACAGGTGTATGCCCCCATGCCAAGCTTATTTGTTAATTCTTAAAAATGATTTAGAATCTATATTCATGAAGAATATTAGTCTATAATATTATTTTTCTTTCTTTTCGTTTTCCTTTTTTGGGGGGGAGTATGGTCTTTGTCAGGCTTTGGTATCGAGGTAACAGCAGGTTAAAAAATGAATTTGAAAATGTTCCTTTCTATTCCATTTTCTGAAAATGATTGTGTTTGCTACAATTCTCCAGAAAAATCATCTGAATATGAAGATTTTGGGGGGGGATTTTTAAAAAGGTATACTTTTATTGATGCACTATAATCTCACAGCTAATGAAGTTCGTATAGGGGCATAACATGCATGGAGCACTTGGTGAGCTTTTTCCTGGGTCTCACCCCACTCCTTCCCCTTCTTTTGGGGATTTTAAGAATTATAAATTCAATTTTCTTAATAGATACAAGGCTTTTCGTGTTTGAGGAAATAATCCTGTTTGTCTAAGTTGTCAAATTTATGTATGTATATTTATTTATAGTATTCTCTTATTATCCTTTTGTTGTTCAAAGTGTTATCATGACATTCACATTTTATCCCTGATGCTGGCTTCTCATGGCTTTTCTTTTCATCTCTATCAGTCTTGCCAGAGGTTTATAATTTGATTGTTGTTTTTTCCAGATAACTTTCCCTGTGTTTCATTGATTTTCTTTGTTGTTTTCATTGATTTTTGTTCCTTTCTTTATTATTTTCTTTCTCTTCCTTAGGCTTACTTTGGTTTTCTTTTTCTTTTTCTAGGTGTTGATGTGGGAGTTTAGATTATTGATTTAAGAATTCTCCTTATTTCTTTTTTTTTTTTTTTTTTTTTTTTTTTTTTTTTTTTTTTTTTTTTTTTTTTTTTTTTTTTTTTTTTTTTTTTTTTTTTTTTTTTTTTTTTTTTTTTTTTTTTTTTTTTTTTTTTTTTTTTTTTTTTTTTTTTTTTTTTTTTTTTTTTTTTTTTTTTTTTTTTTTTTTTT
>PVLC010003519.1:0-24535 GCA_004027655.1 Graphiurus murinus | reverse complement strand
GATCCTCCGGTCTCAGCCTCTCGAATGCTGGGATTACAAGCATGCGCCACCACATCCGGCTTCCTTATTTCTGATATGTGTATTTGGTGTTATAAATTTTACTGTGAGCACAGCTTTAAGTGATATTTACACATTGTGATAAGGTGGTTTCAGTTTTATTAAGTTTAATCTACATTTTTAATTTTACTTGGACTTGCTCTTTGAACCAGTTCATTTAAAAGTGAGTTGCTTAACTTCCAAGGAGATTTTCCTGCTGTTTTCCCTTGATTCTTAGTTTGGGTCCACCATGGTTAGAAAACATACTGACTAATTTTAATTCTTGAAAATATGTTGAGGCTTGTTTTATGGCCCCAAATATAGTTTATCTCTATCTATCTATCTATCTATCTATCTATCTATCTATCTATCTATCTATCTATCTATCTATCTATCTATCTAATTTGCTGGGAACTTGAAAAGAATGTGTGTTCTACTGTTGAAATAGTCTATGAATATTGATTACATTTGTTGATATTATTTTCAAGTTCTATATCCTTGATGCTTTTCTGTTTAGTTGTATTAACAATTGTTGAAAAGAGAGTGCTAAGATTTCCAAATGTCACTGTGAATTTGTCTATTTCTCCTTTCAGTTTCATCATTCTTCATTATATATTTTGTGGACTTCTTTTTTGGTGTATCCACATTTAGGGCTGCTATGTCTTCTTGGTAGATCAACCACTTTGTTATTATATACTGTTTGTCTCTACTACTTTCTTTGTTCTAAAGTCTTTGGTATCGGATATTAATATAGCCAATTCTGCTTTTTAAAATTTTTTTTTCTTGGTATATCTCTTCCCATCTGTTTAGTTTCAAGCTACATCTATTGATATATTTAAAGTTTGGTTATAATTTTCAATTCACTCTGCCAATCTCTGTCTTTTAATTGCTCCATTTAGACTATTTATATTTAATATAATTATTATGATGTTATGGTTTACTTTGACATTTTTTTATTAGTTTTCTCTGCCTTTTATTTCTCTGTTTTCTTTTCTATGCTTTCCTATTTCTTGAACATTGTTTAGATTCTATTTTGTCTCTAGTACTTTTGGTAGTTCCCCCTCCCATATAACTATTTTAACTTCTCATGGTTTACTGGAGCTGTCCTTTTACTATTTCATGTATGGAACTTTACCCATCTACAAGTTCCTTGCCCCCCACCCTCACCCCACCACACACATTTAGAATAATTGTCTTGACTATTTCCTTAACCTACATTTAGAAATACATGGTATAGTCCTTGCTTGAACCTTCAAACATAATTTAAAAATCTGAAAGAAGAAGGAAAGTCAATTTGATTTACCTGTATTTTTGGTTCTTGTGTTTTTTCTTCTTTCCAGTTCTGAGATTTCTGCTTTTATAGTTTTCTTTTTGTTTAGAGAACTTTATTTAGCTATTCTCTTAGGATAGGCCTGTGAGTAACAAATTCTCTTAGTTTCCTTTTATCTGAGAATGTACTGATTTTCTCTCCCTTGTTGAAAGGTATTTTTGCTGGATTTGAATTGTGGGTTGACAGTTGTCTTTAAACACTTGAAAATGTTGAGTTACTCTAGCTTCTCCCTATTCTTTTTTTGGAACTCTAAGGACATAAATTTTGTTTGTTTGTTTTGCTTTGGTCATCACGCTTCTGAGGTTGTGTTTATGTCTTAAAAAGTTGTTGAGATTGGGTGGTTTCTATTGTACTGGCTTCTATTCAACTATTTTTCCCCACTCTGTCCCTTCAATTCTCCTGTTGGATGTAGCTGCTGTGTTTTAAAAATTTAGTTATTATTATCTTTTTCAGTACTAAAATTCCCACGCCACTATTTGTTTTCATGTTTTTGCTGAAACTTTCACTTTTTTCCCCCATTTGTTTAAATGTGTTTGTTTTTGCTCATTGAAACCGTTTTCTGATTGATGCTTTAAAGCATCTGTCAAATAACTCTGTTATTACTATCTTCTCAGTGTTGGCATCATTATCTTTTTTATTTGGTTTGAGATCTTCCTGTTCCTTGGAATAACCAGTGATTTTTTAAAACAAAATATGGACAGTCATGATATTTTATTGTAAGACTGGATCTTATTTAAGTCTTCTGCATTAGTTGGCTTTGTAAACTTTGCTTTACTGGAGAAAGGTAAATAGTAAATAATTTTCAGAAGACTATATATTAGTTATCTTTTTTTCGCCATGGTGACCAAAATGCTTGAGAAAAACAACTTAGAGGAGAAAGAGTTTATTTTGGCTCATGGTTTCAGAGGTTTAGTCCATGACAGAAACATCATGACAGTAGGATGTGGTAAAGGAAAGCTGCTAAGGGCAGCAGAAGGTGGGGGCAGGGCATAGATAGTTCCCAAGGCCACATTCTCAGCAACCTACTTCCTCCAGTCATATACTACCTGCCTACAGTTACCACCCAATAAATCCATTCAAGTTACTAATTTGTCAATGGATTCATCTATTGATGAGGTTAGGTCCCTGGTTCAATTATTTTACCTCTGAATATTGTTGTATTGCCCACAGATGAGCTTTTCTGGGGACATTTCATATTCAAACCATAATAGGTAAAGTAAGGCTATAGTAAAAGTAAAGAAAATTTTCAACTAAAAAGAAATCACTACGTAAGAATATCCTTAGGCTGTCAGAATTTTCTCTGTTGTGCAGGAACAGAGTCAGGACCCCAAAAGGTCATTTTTGAATTATATTTGCTCCCATAACAATAACAACCCAAATCTAATCTTCACAATTCTCATTTGAGTTATATAAAACCTACTCACTTAGACATCAAAGTTAATGTGTTATTTAGTTATAATCTCAAAGAACAAAATTAACAAAATATTTTATCCAACTGATTGTCTTGAACAGCATTATTTAGTTTCACCCCAGAACCACACCTACAAAATTTAGGTTTAGCTTATTAATTGTCTCCCAAGGTGCTTTTCTGCTTGGAAAAAAATCAGAAATGTATGCATGATTCAAATATTGCTATTACATAAAAAAGCGTAGTCCTATGAAACACATGAAAAGCATCAAGGTTAAGCTTATTTTATACCTAAAAGCATTGATTGCATTTGATGTATTACAAATTTCTTTTACCTCTCAGGTTTTATGTAATTTGATAGTAAAATAAAATTTTATAGTTCAGATGTTTCCATGTGAAGTAAAAAAGTCACATAGTTTATGCTTCTCTTTTTTCCAGCTGTCAGCCAAAACAGTGAAGGGCTCTCAAGAGAGATGGGGCTTTGAAAATAGGTATGTGTATCCAAATGAGGGAAGGTGACAGTCTCATTGGACCCTGTATCAATAGGAAGGAGTCTGAAGTACAATGGCCAGTTTTTGACATCATATTGAATTTTGTGTTAAGAATATAATAATATAGTTTCTTAAGTGTGAGGCTTAGGCTACCTGTGTCAGGAAGGTAGATTTCAACATTCTGTTCATGGCCCATCTCAGATATTCTGACTAAATCAGAATATGGGGTTGGGGGTGTGGGGCTGGTAGTCTTCATTTGTCACAAGCATTCCAGATGATTCTTAGGCACACTAAGTTTTGTGCCAAAACACAATCTTTTTGTTTTGAGAGATCTAGAAGGTATGTAATTAACTGCAAATAATTAGTTTGGAGGACAGGCAAGGAGGTTCTAGAAATTGTCTTTATTTTTCAGAAACTGTCATGGGATCAGTAGAGGCAAGTTACATGGAGGCAGATTTTGGACCAATATAAAATTTAAAAAAAGTTTCTTTAAATTTAGCATTAAAAAATGTGAGACTGCCTTGATAGTAACCTTCTGGATACTGAAAACTTTCAATCAGAGGTTGAAAGATCTTGTCTATATGACTAAGATATTTCACAATAATCTGATCATATGCTACTTTATTAATTCTGATTTTGGAAGAATATATATTATAAGAATCTGCAGGATTTAGATCTTCCTCCATTAAGTTTTGGTAACCAGTGTGTCAAAGCATTCTGTTTGGAGGTGCTACTTCGGAGGAGACCCAAATGTACCTCTTCAATATAGGGATTTGCCTTCTTAACACATGCATCTTTTGAAAGCAGAATTTGAAAAGTTTCAGATGTCAGTGTTATTAATGTCTTCTATTACTCCTCTGCTTCTTAGATGACAGCCTTGCTTGGGAGGAAAAATGACAGACAATGGAGCTTCATCTTCCTTCCTAGTTTTGTAATCAGAAACACCTTTCTCGCCACTACTTTACTTTTGAAAATGTCCATGGTCATTTCTGTCTATTCTGTTTCCTTCCTTCCTTCCTTCCTTCCTTCCTTCCTTCCTTCCTTCCTTCCTTCCTTCCTTCCTTCCTTCCCTCCTTCCCTCCCTTCCCTTCCCTTCCTTCCTTCCTTCCTTCCTTCCTTCCTTCCTTCCTTCCTTCCTTCCTTCCTTCCTTCCTTCCTTCCTTCCTTCCTTCCTTTTTGCGGTACCAGGAGCATTCTACCTCCGAGCTATACCCCTAGCCCTTTTGAAAAAATTCTTTATTCTTGAAATAGGGTCTCACTAAATTGCAGAGGGCCTCACCAAGTTGCTGAGATTGGCTTCGAACCTGCAATCCTCCTGTCTCAGCCTCCCAAGTATTGGGATTACAAGCGTGCCCCACCACACCCGGCTCTTTTGTCTTTTTGAGATGGTTTTGAGTTTGCTGTTGTGAGTAAATGTCTGAACTCAGGAGCCTGGAATTATCCTTGGAATGCTTGATTGACAACTATGAGCTCATTGAACCTTTCATACATTCCATCTATGTCCACAAAGGTTACTAGCCAATTCAGGGCTGGGATGGTGTGTGTGTGTGTGTGTGTGTGTGTGTGTGTGTGTGTGTGTGTGTGAGATCTTATAGGGAACTGATCAATAACAACAGGCCCATGATCTTCCTCTTCCTGAATGTCCTAGAAAATGGGGCTCAGAGTAGGTTGAGAGAAGAGTGTTGAGCTTTTCAAGTCAAGATAGTAGAAGGGCACATTATGGGAGAGGAAGGAATCCATAGTTAGCCATCTTTTTCATAAAGGAACTGATACTTTAAAAAGAAAAAAGTGTGCATGCGTATGCTCCCTGATAAGAGGGGCCTTTTTCCTGACAAATTTACATGTTACAGCTTTGTTAGTAAATGCCTGTCTCATTTATTCTTTTTAATTTAAACTTTTCCTTTCTTAAAAATAGAATAAATAATATCAATGACTAGTTATTACAGGGGAAGATGGTTAATGAGGTTAAACTTAACTGATATTTTGAAGAAGATTGGGACGAAAAGGCTTTGTTAGTATTGAAACTATTATCCATTTTCTAAATGATGCTTTTTTTTCCTAAATGATTCCAGGTAAATTTTAGTACTCAAATCCCTCTTCCCTCATTTTTAAATTTAAATACTCTATCCATATCTTTTGTACAAAGCAATTTCAAAGTCTTCACTGAGGCTGGGGGTCAGTAGAAAGTCACTGTCCCACTGGTTCCTCATGACCTCGAACATTACAGAGTGCTTCACAGTTAAGGAAGTGTGGTCACAGAAATTGTCTTCTTGGACCTTCCAGCGACCAGATGAAGAAAGCTGAGGGTTAGGTGTTGGGGCTTAGACTTGCAGCTCAGTGATTCTGCTGTTCAGGGAGCTCCAGAGTGGTCTCAGTCAGCTTGTCTGTACTACTGCTTCCTCCACCCCTGCCAGGGTGTGTGGCTGTGGGGGGTGGTGTTTGCTACCCATCATGCCTCCTCTCGTTCCTTGCTCCTCTGTGCCACAGAGGAGCACTCTCATTTGAACTGTAGAATCTTAAGGCTCTGTGTGACTATTTGAAAATGTTTTCCCCACCCCTTTTTTGTGGTACTAGGGATGATTGAGCATTCTATCTCCAAGCTACACCCCAGTCATATTTTATTTTCATTTTGAAACAGGGTCTTGATAGGTTGATGAACGTCTCACTACTTGCTGAGTGTCAGGAAGTATGGGGTCAAAGAGAGCACAGTTCTACAGCAGGAACAGGTTTTATTCTGGAATAAAACCTGGGAGGAGACAATTTGACTGGGAGAGAGTGTCCATGAGTGTCAGGAGTCCCTTCTCTACAGACTAGGGGCTTTTTATGGGGGTTAGGATGAATCACAAAGCAACGAAGTTATGTATTCCTCCGATTGGTGGGCTTGACACTGGGCCAGGAAAGGTAAATTTATGGGGTTGGGGGCAAGGGGATGGTTAGAGGTGCTTCTCTTTACTTTCCTGCCATTCCTGGAGTCCTTTGTTTTTGGCCTCCTCTGCCCAGAACTCACAGTGTCCACACTGAGGTTGTCCTCAAACCTGCAATCCTTCTGTCTCAACCTCCCATATATTGGGATTACAAGCATGTGCCACCACACCCGGCTCCTTTTTAAACATTTTAAACAGGGTCTTGTTAAGTTGCTGAGGGCTTCACTCTGTTGTGGAGACTGATCTCACATGTGCAACCCTTCTGTTTCAGCCTTCCAAGTACTGGGATTATAGGTGTGTGCCACCACATCTGGCCTGAAAATGTTAATGCTGGGTTTGAAGTTTTCTTTTTTCCTTCTTCCTATACCCTCTTCTCTTTATTTCCTATAGAATGAAAACAGTGAAGAGAATGGCAATGAAACGTTATGAAATCCCATTAGTTTGATCACTTCCAGTCATAATCAGTATGGCACATGGCAGAGGTTCCGTAGAGAGCAGATGGATAAGTAAGGGTGTGCCCTCACCTCACATCCTTACTGGCAGGCTGGAGAGCGTGAGCTCTGGACCAGCCTCCTGAGTTTGTATCTCGGAGATTCCATTTTGTAGCTGGGAGAACTTAGGCAGTCACTTGATTTCTCTGCCTCAGTTTACTTATTGCAAAGTAGGAATACATGCTTTCTACCTTTTAAAGTTACTGTGTAAATGAAATGAGCTAGCAAATAATAGAGTGGAAAGTAATGCCTAGTACATATATTGTATTCACTAAGTGCTGAGCTTTCCAATATAATTTCATTTTATCCTAACAGGTACTGGATGATATAACTGAGAGAGGTATTTCTGTATCTAACAACTGAGGAATCTCAAGTTCTCAGGATGGCAAGGCAAGTGTACAATGTTCAGTTCTGATTAGAAGTCTGATTTTCTACATTAAAGATATTTGTTTAGTTTTGAAGATGATTAAAGAATATTTAAAAAGAAATGCAATTAGCTTTAGTTTTAGTAAAAGCTGTGGATCTTATGAAAGGTCAAAATCACTTTCTGTCAATGAACGAGATGAAAAGATGTTGTATGAAGTAACAAAGATGAGAATGGGCGCTATAGAAATAACAAGTCCTTATCAAAATATCTCAGTGATTCTGGGCAAGACTGAAAGAAGCACTTTAGAATAACTGAGGAAAAGAATAAATAAATTTAAAATGGAACAATACCTCCTTTATTCTTTGGTGTGAGTACAGAGCTTTTGCTGAAAATTCACTTTGCTCTAAAATGGCCTAATTTTTCCTTTGAATTTGCATTTCCTTCCTGCCCAGATGCAACTGGCAGCAGCCCAGTGGTAGTTCCACAGAAATAACTGTGCTCCAGTACCTCAATTTGGATCTGGAATGGTCCCTTGTCATTTGTTTCCTTGAATAATTTGTCAAACTTTGCAAGATGCACACCACAATTCTGCCAACAAAGAAGTTTGGGTCTTCCTTTTGGGTTTACTGTTACATTGTTGGGGGAAAGTATTAACACATTAGCAGTTTGAAACTGAGGCCAAGTCTTCTGAGCAAAGAAAATGAAAAAACTGAAGCAACCAGGAGACTTGAACACATTATTTATACATTTGGTGAGCTCATTCACTCGCCCAGGGAAATCAGGCGGGCAGCTGCCAGCCCAAGGTTAATTTTGTGTTTTTTCTCAGCTAAGGAACAGAGTGTGCTATTACGGAGAGGAGTGAGGAATTCTTCATTGGCAGAGAGGAACTTCTGCTATATAAGGAGATATTTCAATCACTGGAGGTTAACAGAAATGCTTTGGGATTTTAAAATCCTGTGGTGTTCACTGTTTCATGTAAATCCTTCACAGTGTTATTATTCAAAAGCACTGCATTAACTGCTTAGAAACAGAAGGGGGCATCTTGCCATGTCTTATGTTGGATTTTCTTTTCTTTTTTTTTTGAATGAAGAGGAAACGAGCCTTTGAATGAAAGTAAAATAAATAAAAAAAGTTTCCTTTTCTAAATGACTTGTAAGAAATGAAAGTAATATTTTCTAAGTAGCAAGGTTGACCAGAATCTTTCAGAGTCTTAAACTTTGTTTCAAAATCCCAGCCTGTCCTGCAGAGTCAATCCCTGCAGAGTTGTACTTTAACATTTTTTTCTTTGCTAAACTTTGTTTCAGAATTCCTGTCTGTCTTAGAAAATAGCCAATTGCACAGAGTTGTGAACCCAAGCCCTCAATAATGAGGGCAAGGAGCAGGATCTGTTAGAGATAAAAACTGAGTGGGCTGCTGTCTTGGTGTGCTTGCTTACCAGACTCTGTGTTGGTTTCACACCCTTCTGCAGAAGTAAATTGCCTTGCTAAGTTAATTTCAATTTCATAAGTTTTTATTTGCAGCTTCTCTAGAATCCTTTTCTAACAGATTGAATAACACAATTCTATTAATGTTTTCAAAAGCTTAAATATGAGTAAAAATGCTATGTCACTCTCCAGCTTCAAGAGGCCTCAGAGGTTTAGTTGAAGTTCAGCTACAATAAGCTTTAAGATGTCATAAATGGCTGTCAAATACAGTGTGTTTAAACTTGAAGTCACATGAATATCTTCTCCACTGGCCAGCTAGCCAGATCATTAGGTAACTGCTCTTTATTTTTTTTTCATGTTCGAATCCCACTTTTTCTTAAAGTTCAATCTAACAATCTGGGAATCTTTTAAAATTGCATGCAAAATATGTTTCTGCATTTTTTTCTAGAGAAGGTTTGAAGTTTTAATCGTATTATGTGTCCCTTTCCTGGGATGAAATTCTGACAAGTTTCCATGTTTAATTCAATCTTATATTAATTGGGTTTTCACTCTCTGTTCTGTGTCAATTTGAAGTTTCTGTTTTTGATACCCTGAACAAAACCTGTCATAATAATTACAATTAGAATGAAAATCTCAGGAGTTGCCTAATGATTTAAACCAAAACCATTATGGAATATAGCAACAAGCCCTTGAAAAATCTTTGATGTTATTATTATTTTCTTCAGCACTGAGAACTGAATCCAGGGCCTCACACATACAAGGCAAGCACTCTGCCATTGAGCTACATCCCCAATCCTTTTTATTTAGAGACAGAGTCTTGCTATGTTATGCAGGCTGGCCTCGTGTTACTGGGAAGAACTATTATGGTACAGGGGAAAGAAGCTAGACCACTCTTTGTGCTCAACAAATACTCGGCAGTCAGACTGGCAGGAAAATAATGAGCTTTATTTAAAGCCACCTTTGAGGTCTTCTCCCCAGTTTAATCAAACTGCATAAAATTCATTTTCCCCCTTTTCATCATTTGCTTATTTCTTTTGTGGGCAGACAGCCGAATCTGGTCACCTGGGATCCAGGGAGGCCTGGATAAGGCTGTTGGAAATGCTTAGACTGGCGATCCTCCTGTCTCACACTCCCAAGTAGCTGAGATTATAGGTGTGTACCACTGCATCTGGCCTTTGACATTTTTTGTATTAAATTCTACACAAAATATAAAAGACTTTTTAACCTGGCACAGTGATGTGAGTGTGCAGCCCCACTTGGGAAGCTAAGGCGGGAGCATTACTTGAGCTCATGAGTTTGAGACTAACTTGGGCAACATAGTGAGACTGTCTCAAAAACAGGAAGGGAGGGAGGGAGGGAGGTGCTAGCTAGTGGCGCAGTAATGATAAAGCTCACTTCACTGGGAGTGACAGAAAGTCACTCCATCTAGGGCACTGTAGAATCTTGCCTACAAACCACCTACTTCATGGCCAGATAGTACTTTATTAAATCTAAAAGGAACTAGGTGTAACCAGGTTAAAGGGCTTCCCAGGTTTAGAGCATAAACAGAGCACTAAGCCCTTTGGCAGAAACAGTATAGCTGCCCATAGTTGTGGTGCAGACTAGCAGGACCTGCCCTCAAATACCTAATGCACAAGGGGGAGGTTTTCAGACCTGCCAAAAAACCTACCATGTGGAAGACGCCATTGCTCTTTCCACTCTGAAAGGCACTGTTCCACAACACTGTCTCTGGAGCACGCACAGACCCTCCCTTCTAAAACGGCTTTCTCTTTTAAAACTGTCCTCTCACTTTGCTAAATAAACACTTTATGCTTATTCTATCTGTATCCCTCATCTGAAATCTTTCTTTTGGGAAGACAAAAACAGAGGAAAGTGCTACCCATTAGTGGGAGGAAGGAAGGAATTTTAGATGGACCAGGAGGGAATTTAGAAATTGAATCTTATCTAATTGCATTATTTTCTGGTCCCAGAAGATGCAATGATACATCTCAAAATTACACAGGCAGTTAAGGTCAGAGTTCAGGATTACAGACCAGTCTTTTACCACTTATTCTTTCCCTCAGAGCCTTGCTTGGTCTAAAGCTTTCATTGGTCCAAAAATACATGGAATATTACTCTGCTCATGCATATATATTGATGAGTTCTGTTTTATAATTTTGTAAACACTTTAAAAAGCAGAAAAATACACACACAATTATACTGATATGAGGTGATTGATATTTTAATTAGGTTGATCATGGCTATCAAGTTTTATACCTCAAATATATACCTTTTTTTGGGCCAAGTTTACCTTAATAGGATATGAAAAAGTCATTAGGCAGAGGCTTTGGGTACTAATAAAATAATTAATAGAATAATTCTTAAGTCATACAAATTAAATATTTTCTATGTGAGTTTATTCAGTTATCTCAAGTGCATAGATCTGTATGAATAAGAGTTGTGATTTTCATGGCATCTGATGAGTTTAACTGGTGTTATGGTTTGCATTTCATCAAAGACATTGTTTTACTTATTGCAATATACATGATTTTATGTGCCACTGGGGGAAAATCACATCAAATAAACTCTAGCACAATGTTAAAAAAAAAAAAGCAGAAAAATAGATTCTGTTTCTTTTTCAAGTTGTGCTAAATTGTTTCACCTAGCAATGTTTAATTCAGTTTTATGAAAGGATGAATTTAGTAAGGGGAAAGTGAGTTTGGAAGCAGGGAGGAGTTGTGGGGTAGGGTGGAATAAGAAAAGTTTGACCTCTGGACTTTCGTTAAAGCTCTCTGTAGTGGCCCAATTCGAACCTTCAAATCGGCCTTTTGTAATACCTCTCTATTTCCATCTAGAAAATCCAAGTTGGTAATTTTCTAAGAACCATTAAACTTTCAGGAAAAAAAAAATCTTGTTATATGAGATACCTTATTCCTGAAGCTTATCCTTATTCCCTGAACCCCGGAATTGGGGTAAAGATGAGAATGCTTGTAGTATACATTACTTGGTATTTAAAAAAAAATTCCCATTTTGAAATGCTCAGTTTGACTTGATTTATCAAATCAGCCAATATAATGTCTTGCTTTGCCCTGGGAGTCTCCAGATGATATTGTTAGTTACCCTGGGGCAGAGTAGAGGCTATGGGAAACAGAATGGCTGAGGATTGGCTCTTTCGGTGGGTACAGATTTCATGTGCTAGTTAGGGCTTAAGTGCAAGGACCTCTGTTCCGTGGGGCAATGTTCAGGGTGCTTCCAGGACAACTAGTGAAGACTCACTGTACTTTGTTCATTGGCATTGGTGCCCATGCATTTCCTCATTAGTGCATTTGTAAAATGCATATGTTGGAATCTAAGTTGGCTCTTTAATAAAATTGTAACTGATGTTTGTATATTTTTTGTACTAAGTATGTGTTTTATTCCCATTTCTAGTCTCTCTTGCATCTCTACTCTGCCATAAATCTTTTTGTTGAAAAACATAATTATTAGCCGGGCGTGGTGGTGCACGCTTGTAATCCCAGCATTCGGGAGGCTGAGACCGGAGGATCCGGGTTCGCGGCCAGCCTCAGCTACCTAGTGAGGCACTCCGGAACTTAGTGAGACTCGGTTTCAAAATAAAGAATAAAAAATAGGGCTGGGGGTATAGCTCGGAGGTAGAATGCCCCTGAGTTCAACCCCCAGTACCGCAAAAACAAAAACAAAAACAAAAACAAAACATAATTATTATTTTCACACATGATTTAAAACTTTTTCAGAATATGTGGGTACAGTGGGTAATATGGAAAGTTGATGTAGATATTTAACTATTTCAGGACTCAAACCCTACTACCCAGTTTGTAAGGTTAAAAAAAAAAAATTAAGACTTACCTGGGCGTGGTGGCACGTGCCTGTAGTCCCAGTGCTTGGGAGGCTGAAACAGGAGGATCATGCATTCGAGGTCAGACTCAGCAACTTAGTGTGAGACCCTGTTTCAAAATAAAAGAGATAAGGTGGGGCTGGGGGTATAGATTGGAGGTAGAATGCCTCTGAGTTCAATCTCCAGTACCACACATATGCACGAGAGCTCACACACAGGATCAGTCTTTCTTTTCCTTGCTCGTTCGCGTGCGCATGCGCACACACGTACACATACACAAATTAGGGCTTGAATTTTCCAGGCAAATTAACTGCCTATGTTAATTCACTTTGTTTGGTTTCTTTGCTCTCTATTTAATTGTGTAAACATAGTTTCATGAGCATATGCATTCTGGGAATGGACTATTTTTTACAAAGCACAGTTGTCAATTCTACTAACACCAGGCAATTTGAGAGTATTTCTAGGGGTCGTTGCTTTTGTATAATAATAAAGGCAAAATTGTATATAGTATTCACTACTTACCAGGCAGGGAAACACAGAAACCAACAGACTGTTTTGTCCTACTATACTGTTAAAAAAGAACACTTTTGTGACAGATGTGTAGATTTTTTTCCCCCATAGTACCCTGTCCTAATCTATCTTTGAGGATGGGATGTCTGTCGGGTGGGCTAGCCAAGATTGGCTAGATCAAAGATGGCTGCTAGAATAACTGTCAAAGGACCTCTAATTTCATTATAATTTCAATGCTAAATGACACATCCATTAGCTACCAGGACTGGAAACACCACACCATAAAAGGAAGGAAAATAGATGGCACCCAAGATCTTTTGCATGTGTGTATGGTACTGAGAATTGAATGCAGGAGTGTTTAACCCCTGAGCTTCACCCTCTGCCCTATTATATTTTTTATTTTGAAACAAGGTCTCACTAAGTTGTGGAGGACCTTGCTAAGTCGCTGAGGATGGCTGGGAACCTGTGATGCTCCTGTCTCAACCTCCCAAGTAGTGGGATTACAGGCATGAGTGGCCATACCTGGCTGGCTCACTAGTTCTGAGAAGTCTCGGTCCAAGCCCGGCATGGTGGCGTATGCTTGTAATCCCAGCATTTGGGAGGCTGAGATCGGAAGATCCGGGTTTACGGCCAGCCTCAGCTACCTAGTGAGGCATTCTGCAATTTAGTGAGATCCTGTTTCAAAATATAGAATAAAAAATAGGGCTGGGGGTATAGCTCAGAAGTAGAATGCTCCCAAGTTCAATCCCCAGTACTGCAAAAAAAAAAAAGTCTCTGTCCATTCCAGGAAAATAGGCCTTGCTATCCTAGCCCCTTCCCTCATTTTTCTCTCCTTTATGACCTCTCAATCCTAAATGAGTTGTGTCGATTTGTGAGAGAGGCCACTGAATAAACTTGTGCCATTGGCTTTCAGCTAAGAGAAGAAGATCTCACTTTGCCCCACCCTTGCCCCCACCATGCAAGGGTGGGGGGACAAGCTGTTAGTAACAATACAACTCCCACTTGGGGTGCTGACATGGTCATCATTCTCACTGCCCATGACCCAATAAGTCAGAACACAAACAACCTAGAGGAAGGAAGATTTATTTGCTCACAGTTTTAGAGGTTTCAGAGGTTCTGGCCATGTCAGGCCTGGTCTGTGAGGCTCAGGGCATGGCCAAGGGAAACAGGAGAGAGCGAGGGCTGTGCTCGCACATCCTGGAGGCCAGCCAGAGGAAGGGTGTTATATAACCCACCCGGCCTCACTCCCAGGGACCTTTCCTTAGGAACCGAACCCTGCTTCCAACATTGCTGCCTTGTTTCCATGAGGGAGGGGGACATCCTAAATCCAAACCATTACAGATGCCAATTTCAAGTTTGGGCTTCTCATACTTCTGACCAACCAGCTATAAATTCGTGTCCCCTGACTCCTTCTTAGGTTTAATAATTTGATAGAATGGCTACAGAACTCAGGGAAACATTAATTATATTTACCATTTCATTATAAAAAGTACACTCAAAAACAGCCAGATGGAAATGATGGGCAAGATCTGGGAGAGAGGGGCACATTACTTTCTAGACACCTCTATGTGTTCAGCAACTGGGAAGATCCTCATGTCTTTTTTTTTTTTTTTTTTTTTTCGGTACTGGAGATGGAACCTGGGAACATTCTATCTCCGAGCTACAGCCCAGCCCTATTTTTTATCTTTTATTTTGAAACAGGGTCTCACTAAATTGTGGAGGGCCTCACTAAGCAGGTGAGGCTGGCCTTGAACCCAGATCCTTTGGTCTCAGCATCCCAAATGCTGGGATTACAAGCGTGTGCCACTACGCCTAGCTTCCTTGTGTCTTGAGTTCAAGGATTTTTACAGAGCTTAAACATCAGTACCCCTTCATCAATTTCCTGGAAGTTGGTGAGTAGGGCTGAAGGGTCCAAGCTTCTAATAATTTGTTCTTTCTGGTGAGTGGCCCCATCTTGAAGCTACCTATGGGTTTCACTCTAAGTCACCTCATTAGCGTGAACTCATTATTGAAAGGGCTCATTATGAATAACAAAATGAGGTAGGATAGAAGAAATAAAATATTAGGCAGAAAGGAGACAAATTGGGAAGGAAAAGGAAAATGTAGTTTTGGTGCCATATAAGCCAAGAACTCTACAGAATAATTATGTTTTCCCAGGACAAAAAGACATTCCTATCAGGAAATTTCAAGAATATGTATGACAGGAACCAGGGACAAAGATCAATTTATTTTTTCTCATATCTCAAAGGCCCTATTATGAGCACTAAATCTCCCCCTCAAGGTGGATGTTATTACTCCCATCATCTTAGAGATAGAATAGCTGAATCTCAGAGGCATTAACTAATTTTGTCGTGGGTCAGCACGATAACTTTTGTGGGCCCTTGGCCTCTGTGGTGAAAAGAATTTCAACATGTGCCAGTCAAGGACAAAGACAGGAGTTTTGTTTAGGAAGGTAAGGGACTCAAGGGAGAAGACAGGTGAAGGGAGATCATCGGGGCCAAGAGAGTCTCTGCAGCCTTTTCAGTTCTTATATAGAATTCCCAAGAAGGGGTGGGCACAGTGGAAGTCTGGACCTCCTCTTCCTCAGGCTTCAATGATGGGTGGTGGCTGGGTGAGGTCTGACTTTGTCCTCAGGGATCTCAGGAATCTCAGGTGGGGTGAGGGGCCATTGAGATTAAGGGTGTGGGCCCATAGAGGCTTCGAATAAGACACAACACACCCTATAAGGTGGAGTTAGAGATTAAGAACTCTCCAAATGATAAAACTATATTTTTCCTTTTCCTTCCCAATCTGTCTCCTTTCTGCCTAAATTTTTTATTCCTTCTATTCTACTTCATCAATTTGATGATGAAATCTTTGGGTTACAAAACCAGGATTTGAATTTAAGTAACGACTGTAGAAGAATCAGGGTACTCAACCATTGTATTATATAATCAACGGACCTTTGTTCAGCTTCTTGATTAAATTCTGGCATAGGCCAACCTGATCAACAAGAACCCCATACTGTTGAATTATTTTTGTTTCAAGAGATTATTTAGTTCTAATCTAGGGACAAAAACACATAAATGTAAATACCAATACAGTGGTAGTGTCATGGGTCAGCAAGATACCTTTTGTGGGTCCTTGGCCTCAGTGGTGAAAAGAACTTCAACACGTGCCAGTCAGGATTTATTTAGGAAAGTAAGGGACTCAAGGGAGAAGACAGGCAAAGAGAGATCATCTGGGCCAAAAGAGAGCTTTTGCAGCCTTTTCAGTCCTTATATAGAATTCCCAAGAATGGATGGCACAGTTTAGAGTAAGAGTAAATGATTTTTAGGGGAGATGAGTAGACCCCAAGAGTAGACAATAACCCATGACAGAGTTCTCCTGGCCTCAACTCTAGTTTTCTTTCTTTTGAGTTAATTTGCCCTGTTTGATAAGGGTGCTATGGGTGCTTCTGTCATGGTTTGGGATTCACCGTGGATCCTTTTCTTAACTCAGTATAGAAATAACGAGCCCAAAAAACCTGGATTGCTGCTAAAGTAGGATTTATTGCCATGTGAAAGAAAAAGCACCACACTGGAGGGAAGTGAGGTGGAGCGCTTGAAAGAGACACTGCTGCCGACCCCCGGTCCACGGGTCCTATATTTAGGTCTTGCTTCCTTATCTTCACAAAGACAGGCCAGTCTAGTCCGATATCACAGAACAGGATACCATAAATCAGGGTATAGCTTCGTCAGTAACTGGGTAAGGGGATACTTGGTGTTTCTCAGACCCCTTTAAATCCCAGTGTCTGTAACCCTTTAGGTCCCAGGGTCTCCTTTATTTATTTATTTATTTATTTATTTATTTATTTATTTATTTATTTATTTATTTTTTGTAGTACTGGGGATTGAACTCAGGGGCATTCTACCTCTGAGCTATACCCCCAGCCCTATTTTTTATTCTTTTATTTTGAAACAGGGTCTTACTAAGTTGCAGAGTGCCTCACTAGGTAGCTGAGGCTGACGGTGAACCCGGATCCTCTGGTCTTAGCCTCCCAAATGCTGGGATTACAAGGGTGCTCCACCACAACCGCTTTTCCATTTATCTTATCTTTGTTGCTATGCCAACAGCCTGCCCGATGCAGCAGTACCCGGCAGAAATGAATCATCTGCCTGTGACCAGGTCACTTCACTTAGTCATATATGAAAACTTCAGAGAAGGTTTCCTCATTCTTTGAAAAAAAGAGGAGAGAGACAGGGGTGGCAGGTCAAGGAGATCTCCATTCTGAGGCTGCTTTAGTTCAAAGTACTGAGCCTGCCAAAGCAGCATACTTTGGGGGACTATTTGCTGAGCCCCAGTAGAAGCCAGACAGGTAGAAATGAGCGAAGAGGCCTGAGTATGGGACAATTAGCTATCTCTCTTAGTTTCTGTTTTTTCTTCACATTTTTAATAGACATTTTTTCAGAGAAAATATTTCTCTAAATATTCGATTGCATATGTTTCTCTGCATCAAAGAAAAAGGCAAGTGAAATGCTTATGGTAGGTGACATTCATTGTCAGTGCCAGAGAGACAATAGGGGCAGATGAAGACTTTAACTTATTGGAGATTTCTTTCTTTTTTTTTTTTTTTTTTGCGGTACTGGGGATTGAACTCAGGGGCATTCTACCTCCGAGCTATACCCCCAGTCCTATTTTTTATTCTTTATTTTGAAACCGAGTCTCACTAAGTTGCGGAGTGCCTCACTAGGTAGCTGAGGCTGGCTGCGAACCTGGATCCTCCAGTCTCAGCCTCCTGAATGCTGGGATTACAAGCGTGCGCCACCACGCCCGGCTCTTATTGGAGATTTCTTGCCCTGTCTAGAAAGGGTGGTCATTATTAGGTTTGTTATCACAATGAGATTTTTTCTTATGACAAGGCAGGTGCCCATATTTTTATATGAAATGTATGGATTTTTGTTAGTTCAATATTTTGAAAGGAAAAAGGAGAGCTGAAAAGAGCTTATTTTTTCAGCCCAAGATTGCCAGTTAGGAGGATATTTTGTAGCTGTGTTTGTGGACATGTACAAGTGAAAAAAAAAAAACAGAAGAAAAGAAAAGAAAAAATGGAAAACAGATAGAGTTACTTTGTACCTTAATATTCCCAAAGTCAATAATAAATGATTGCATATATCACCTTTTAGTTGGATTGCATTATAAATAGGAATGCTTTTCAGCTATTTGACTTCCTACTCAGAGAAAGAAAAGCTATGGAAACTTTTTATAATAACAGGTTTATAATCCAGGCTTGGTGGCTCACGCTTATAATCCCAGTACTTGGGAGGCTGAGATGGGAGGATTCGGGTTCAGAGCCAGCCTCAGCTACTTAGTGAGGGCCTGTGTAACTTAGTGAGACCCTGTTTCAAAATAAAGAATTAAAAAAAAATAGGGCTGGGTGGGTAGCTTGGAGGTAGAATGCCCCTGGGCTCCATCCCCAGTACCGCAAACAACAACAAAAAAACCCAGGTTTATATAGATTTACGAAGCAAAAAAAAAAATCCTTGATTAAAGTGAATCAATATGGTCCACGGATAGTAACAATAGGTAAGCATTTTTCTCTGTTTGTACAGAGTAATCTGCAATTGCTCTAACAATTTGCATCTTGATGGATGGGTTGTTTTATGTAGATCTTTGAACTCTTCCTTTTATTCTATAAAAATATAGGTCTAGGCAATTCTGTTATAGGCATGCCGAGAGGCAATAGTGGAGCACTGTGATTCTGGATCTTTGCCTGTGGTTAGAGCACATGTCTGATGCAGACACAGAAAAATACAATGTGGTAGAGATAGGTGGCATTTAAGGCAGGTTTATTGTAAGGTGTGGGAAAGGCAAGAGAAAGAGAATTGCACCCTAGAGAAAGAAGGGTGGGCAAGTTGGCCACGGGCCAATGATCAAGCCTTTTCCTTTTGTTAGGATGGGTTGGAGGTTGTAGTTTCAGGAAACCTTGGAGCATCAGGTGGCCTTGGCTCTTTAGGCCCAGTGTTTTGTGTAGCTGTTGCCTATTTGGGAGAAGTCACATACCGCGCTGTGCTAAACTTGAAGGGATGCACCTGTGTGCCTGAGTCACTTTACCCTAAAACAGTCAACTGACCCTCTGAGCAGCTTGTGGGTACATGTGTGGCCTTGAGACCATGATGTGTGTGTGTGTGTGTGTGTGTGTGTGTGTGTGTGTGTGAGAGAGAGAGAGAGAGAGAGAGAGAGAGAGAGAGAGAGAGAGAGAGAGAGAGAATATTGGACTTCTCTCTGGGTCATGGAAGATCAGTACCTAGGGTCAATTCCTGAATAGAAACTTTTAGTTGTCCTTTTCTCCCATCCCCCTTTCCCCCATTCCTGTTTATCACTAGTTAATCAACCTATGGTAACAATTCTACTCTTTTTTTTTTCATTACTGACATACTGAAAAAGAATAGATTACATCACAGAAAATGAGGTAATAAGTAGTGTGGATTTAAGCTAAAGAAAAAAATATAGACAACCAATATGCTTGAAGGGAAGAAGAAACTAAATTGTTGTAATCCTGCTGCATCGAGTCCCAAGCCAACTTCATATTGTGTGCATTTCTGGAGGTTTCCATACACTTCTCCTTTCACTGATGAGATAAACCCCTTTTTAGTTAGTATCTCCAAGTTGGGAAGTGGGACTTTTGGAATGGTAGAGTATGGAGCATAGCAAATCCTTTTCCAAATGAAGCAATGAGAAAACTGGGCAATGTAATTAAACGCAACCATTTGTGAAATCTGGGAATCAACCAAGGGCATACAACAAACCGATGACTATTTAAGAACTACTGAACCTTGGGGACCAACCCTGAGAGTCTGTGCAATATTAACTTGAGCAGCTCTGCTTCCACCTCCCTCAGGTCCGTCCTGTGATAATGTGGCCAGAGAGGGGCAAACCATGAAGGAAAAAGAAAAAAAAAAAAAAAGAGTTTAGCTAGAGGGGGCTGACTTGATTTGGAGAGGCAAGCAGAAAACCCTACCTACACCTATGGGTATTGTTAGAAATGGTTGATAAACAGGGATGGTGGTGGTATAATTAGCCTGATGTTATGATCCTGGTTTGGGTAAGAAACCAGAAGATTAGCAAGAAATTTAACAGGGAGATAAATGGAAGGAGATAGCCACAGTGGATCTTGGTAGGCTCTCACTGATCCCTAGTGGTCTGGAAGCCTGCCTGCCTGCCTAAGGCTGTACATACTCTCAGCAGCTATCTACACATTCTTGGCTCACTGTGAGGCCTTCAGCCAAGAAGGTCCAGTGGAAATAAAAGCTGGAGTAAGCTTGAAAACAGTGTGCTTAGTGTAGTGGGATGAATAGTATCCCCTCTACCCCCAAAGATGAGTCTAACTCATAACTCTCAATGTTTGTGAGGAAATTAGTTGGAAAAAGGGTCTTTTTCAGATGTAATTAAGATTCTTAATATGAGATTATCCTAAACCCAAAGACTGGTATTCTTATAAGAGAACAGAGAGGGAGATTTCAGACACATGGACACGGATGAGAGAAACATGAATAGGAAAGTCACAAGAAGTTGGAAGCAGAGATTGGAATGCTGCATCTACAAGCCAAGGAACACAGGATTGCTGGTGCTCACCAGAGCTGGGAGAGGGGCCTGGGCTTCTGCAAGGAACTTCTGATGACAGCTTGATTTCAGACTTCTTGTCCCCAGAGGTAATCAAGTTCTATTGTTAATAAGCCATCAAGTTTTGGGCAATTTGTTCTGGCAGTCCTAGGTGCTCTATTCACATGGTGTCAGGAATGTACAGGTGAATAGGATAATTTCTCATAATAGAAAGAGTATAGGAGTATAGGGCTTCATATATGTATGTTGTCTTATTTCTGGCTCCATCACTTACTAGTTGGTGATACTGAACATTTAACCTCTGTAAACCTCAGTTTTCTTATCTGTAAAATGTGCCTTCCTGGAAAAACCTTTCCCTCAATGTAGGCTGTAGTGAACTCTTGTTCTCTAGGAAAGTTTTCCCTTTACCTCTCTCCTTAGCCTCTTGTGTTGAATTATTTTTGCACATTTTCGATTCTGTGAGACTGAAAATTCTCTAAAGGCAGCGACTATGTTGTATTTATTTTAATGGCCATGGTATCTGTAACATAGGAGGTATACTCAATGAATGCTTATACGGTTGATTTGAGAAGTAAATTTCATGTTTGTTAGCAGTGGCACCTATGATTATTATTTATGCCTATATTTAAGGTTTGTATCCCTTTACCATTTTAAATCGCACTTCTGTAAATCTCTCAGGAAAGGGGCGA
This sequence comes from Graphiurus murinus, assembly GCA_004027655.1. NCBI lineage: Eukaryota > Metazoa > Chordata > Mammalia > Rodentia > Gliridae > Graphiurus > Graphiurus murinus. Next base: position 3,452 of record PVLC010003519.1, on the reverse strand, counting down.
TGTGTTTCTTGAGGTTTGTGTAAGCTTAGGCTGGAGAGAGGGCCAAGGAAGATACTACAGGTGAAAGAAATAATGGGAAATGAGCATGGTCTATTCACAAGATGCTAGGAGCCTACCTGCATAGAGAGGAAACTGCTCTTGCATAAAAAATGCCACAGGTATTCCCAGCTGTACTGTAAGTTCCCCCCTCCCTTAAAGTATGATATGCAAACTTTATAGTTAGGATCCACATCTGTGCTCATGTGTTTCCTTTTTGTTAAATCATTTGTTTGTATACATGCCCTCAACATGTTTGTAGTTTAGGGTCATATGTGGTAAAACTAAATGGAATTACAGACCTCAGAATAATGCATCAGACCAGCTGTCTGAATCTGATATTATCTCTGGTTATAAATAGTGACTGGGCATAGAATCAACTAGCAAAATTAAGGGTTATAGGGTTTGGGTATTTGGAGAAAGAAGTAAGGAAAGAGTGCCAAGAAAACTAAGTATTATAAATTAACCCTGCAGGAATAAGAACAGTGGGAAACTACAGGCAATTGCAGTTGACAGCAAGAAAGCTCACCAGGAAAGGAAATACATGAATTGGTAAAGAGAAAAATACAAGGTGTTTTGAAATGCTAAACCCTGTATGTATCAAAACTGGGCTGCTTCCTTTAAAAATATAATTTAAAATGTTTCACTATTTAAAGAAATTATATGGAAAGAATAGAGACATTTATATACATAAAACAACTGCATAAATAATGTTAGCACTTAGAATTTTTTTGTGTGTGTGTGAATGTAATAAAATGCCATACATTATATGTTGCTAAAACTTCTGGTATTACATAAAATTATCAGTAGAATTAGAAATATCTTCATTTCACTATTATTTTGATAAAAATTATTCAGGTGTAATGCATATAAATAACAGGAAAATTTAGAAGCTGTAGCTGAAAATAAATTTTGAAAAATTACCATTTCCACTATCTAAATATAACAACATCAACAGTTTTATATGGATCTTCATATTTTTTTTTTGTACTGGAGATTGAACTGAGGGGTGTTCCACTTCTGAGCTACACCCCCAGCCTTTTTTAACTTTTTTTTTGCGGTACTGGAGATTGAACTCAGGGGATTCTACCTCTGAGTTACACACCCAGGCTTACTTTTTATTTTTTATTTTGAAACAGGGTCTCACTAAGTTGTGGAGTGCCTCACTAGGTAGCTGAGGCTGGCCTCGAACCTGGATCTACGGTCTCAGCCTACCAAGTACTGGGATTACAAGCATGTGTCACCACACCTGGCTTACTTTTTATTTTGAAACAAGCTCTTACTAAATTGCTGAGGGCCTTGCTAAGTTGTTGAGGCTGGTCTTGAACCTGCAATCCTCCTGTCTCAGCCTCCCAAATACTGGGATTATAGGTATGCATTACCATGCCTGGTATAAAAATCATTGGTAAATTCTTGATATTAGTCTGGATATGATACATTAATCATTCCAGCCAATTTTAAAGGGGTTTAATATATATAGACATGGATATATTTCTTTATATTTCTGAAATGTATTACTTGTTTTAGACAAGAGTATCTATCTATCTATCCATCTATCCATATCTGTATATCTATCTCTTTCTCTCTCTGTGGTACTTCCCTCCCCAGCTGGGGATTGAACCGAGGGGGATTATAGGTGTGTGCTACTATGTCTGGCTCTGTCCGTTTTTTAGCTAGCTGGCTGGCTTCCCCAAATTTGGATGCTTTCTTTATTTGAGGAAGTCCCATGACAGAGTTCATTTCCATGGAAGAAGCCTGAAAGATCAGATGATGCACGTTCCTTTCCCAGCTTTGCAGCCAGTGCCCAGGACGCAGGGCTGTGGCTGCAGGGGTGGAGAGACCACAGATCTGGCCTGCGATCTCACTGTTGTTTTGGTCTTATATGCTTCCTAGATTCTGTATTCTTGGCTCTTTTCCTAGCCTGTATTTCCATATTTTCTGGTGACTATGGAAGCTACCAAGGAATTCTTAAAAGATACTTTTCCTTTTGAAACCAGCCACAGTCATTTTGTTACTTGCAGCTAAAAAACCTAATGGGTAGAGAGCACTTTTTAATTTTACCCAGAAACTAGGAGACTTAGTTGCTTCCAGTAGGATAGTGAGTCACCTGGAGTTTTTAATTTCCAAGGAGCTTAGGAATTTAGACCAGAAAGAATTTGGGATATGGTCTTGCCATCTGTGTATATCAAGGTACTCATGCCCTGGAGTAGAGAGAGACACCTGGGTTCGGAGCTCAGAGTCCTCACTGTTCCTTGCTAGCTGTGGGGTATTGGAAATACCAGTTAATTTTTTTAGGATATATATCATATATATAATATATATATGTCCTATATATATGATATTTATATATATATATTTTAGGATATATATATCCTAATTTTTTTAGGATATATATCATATATATATATATCCTGTATATCTGATATATAATATGTAGATATATATATATATATATATCTTAAGAGTACGTAATTGTGTATGTCTATGACCTCTAAAATGAGGGAGTTTAGACTTGAATTTCCTCCAGATTTGGAGTTCTGTGATTTTATTTTACTTACTTATTTATTTTTTTAGGTGTGATTTTGTTTTTTTTTTAATTTAATTTTTTTTTAGCATGGATTTCTTATACATTTCTTGAGGGTTACATAGACATTTATGACATATCAATCATTGTCAGATCACAAATAGCACCACTTCTTCATTTTACACGTATAGCCCACATTCTTAACATAGCCTGGTAAAGCAAACTTTCTAAAGTCATAAAACCATACTCCTTTAGGGTCATATCTTTACTTTCCAAGAAGTAGGAGGGTCTTTCATCTACGCATCCTAGGGGCAATCTCCAGACTTCGAGACACCAATGTAGCCATAGCAGAAGAGTCAGTATAATTACTCATATATGCAGATAGCAACGGCCAGCGGGGAAAGGGCCCAGCTGGGCTCCCACGACTCCCCCGTTTTTATTTTAAAATGCACGAAGGACTGTGCCTGTCTTAGGTCGTTTCCTACCAGGTGCTTAATCTTACCCGTCATGGGGTCTCGATGAGTCATTCAAAGAGCCCTGTCTTAGGTTGATTTACCCTGACAAAATCGAACCGATCATTGACTACCAGGCCCTGTGCGAGGCAGTGCTTGCAGTTTTATTCCATGTAAATCTGCTCATATACTAACATAGGCATTGATCACAAGGCATACAACAAGTGGTAGATTGCATAAACCTAGAATGACTATTGCTATTGCTACGATAACTCCTCCTAGCAAAGAGGTAAACGAGGGCCAGGTAGTGACCAAGGCTTGAAGTCAATCTACAAATGTCTTAGCTATTTCTGCCAGGTTAATAGAAGTGGGCTCCGCATTATGTAGATCCAAATTCTCTGGGTGTAACTTTAACAAATCTTTTTTTTTTTTTTTTTCAT
>PVLC010003518.1:0-96207 GCA_004027655.1 Graphiurus murinus | reverse complement strand
GTCATTGGACAGAAAATGTCCCCTATGCTTCAAGGAAAGCAAATGGTTAAGCAGACCATGACCCATCCTTGCAGACGAGAGGCACAGCCCTCATACACAGAAGTAACCCTGAGGAGCCTTAACTGACCTTATTCAACAAAATTTAAAATTTATGATTGCCCAATATTGGGCTAACTACTTGGCCTTGAACACCCAGTAGGAAAGTATAACCATAGAACAGGTGCAGGCCAGCAGACCTGATCTTAGTGACCAGCCTCTAACTAACCCTGATATAGAATGGTTTACAGATGGGAGCAGTTTCGTAAATGAGGGAATTCAAAAATCAGGCTATGCCATAGTAAGCCTTCAGGAGGTAATAGAGGAAAAGCTACTTCCTCCAAACACCTCAGCGCAAAAGGCTGAAATAATTGCCCTCACGAGAGCTTTGCAACTGGGAAAGGACAAACAAATTAATATATATACAGATTCTAAGTATGCGTTTCTAGTCCTTCATACACACGCTGCCATTTGGAAAGAAAAAGGACTTTTAACAGGGAAGGATTCTCCCATTAAGCATGGTCCTGAAATCCTCTCCCTTCTAGAAGCAGTGCAGTTACCTGCCCAGGTATCTGTAATGCATACCAGAGGACATCAGAGAAATGGTTCCTCCACAGCACAGGGAAATGCATTCGCTGATAAAAGTGCTAAACAAGCAGCACTGGAGAGCGTGTCAGAGATGGTTTTAATTCCTCTTGCCCCAGACTTAAGTGTAAACCCATCTTATACAAAAACTGAAAAAGAATGGGCAAGTCAGCGTGGATATAAACTGGCTGACAATGGCTGGTGGGTTAAAGAGGAAGATCATAAAGTCTTATTTCCCCAAGGCTGATCAATGGAAAATTATTAAAGGATTCCATGACTCATGCCACTTGGGGAAAAGGGCACTGACCACTTTGGTGTCTCATGCCTTTGGAGGAAAAGGTCTTGAGATCACCATTCGAGAAGTTACCAGGGCTTGCCCCCTATGCCCCTGTAATAACCCAGGCGGGGCAGCAAGGCCACCGCCCTTGCTTAACACAGTACAGCGACGGAGCACATTCCCTGGAGAAGACTGGCAAATAGATTTCACTCAGATGCCTCCATGCCAAGGATATAAGTATCTCTTGGTCTTTGCTGATACGTTCTCTGGGTGGATAGAGGCATATCCTACCCGGACTAAAAAGACCCAAGAAGTTATTAAGGCATTGTTAAAAGAGATTATTCCGAGATTTGGACTCCCCAGGGCACTCCAAAGTGACAATGGGCCTTCCTTTATTTCAAAAATAACGCAGGAGGTTTCACGAGCTCTGGGCATAACTTACTATCTCCACAGTTCCTGGCATCCTCAGTCCTCAAAAAAAAGTGGAGAGGGCTAACTTGCAAATTAAGACCACCTTGGGAAAGCTATGTCAGGAGACCTCAGAGCCCTGGTTACGCCTACTGCCCATTGCTCTATTACAAATTAGAATTGCTCCTAAAACCTCTCTCCAACTGAGCCCTTATAAAATGTTATATGGGAGACCTTTCTTAACCTCAAACCCTGTGACTGATCCTAAGACACAGGAGAGGATTAAGTATATAATTAATTTGGGGCAAGTACAAAATGCTTTATTAAAGTATGGAAATAAGATTCTTCCAACTCCTGACAATTCGACATATATGGCAAAAGTACAGCCAGGTGATTACGTCTTACTCAAAACCTGGAAAAAAGACTCGCCCAATGATCAGCTTCTCCCAAGATGAAAAGGTCCATTCCAGGTTCTTCTTAACACTCCCACAGCTGTCAAGCTACAGGGACACAATTCCTGGATTCATATGTCTAGAATTAAACCTGTCCCTCTTGAGGTTTCACAGAACCAAGGCTCTAACATCAGCAGCAAGCCTCCAGGTGCCAGAGAGACCAGCGAAAGCTACTCCTGTGAGCCTCTGGAAGATTTAAGAGTGCTATTCAAAAGGACCGGATCAGGATAAGTTACATTCCTTGTGATTTTGCCTCATAACCTCATTATGCCTATCCTAACTAGACTTATCGGTCTCCTAATTTTTACATGGTTCTCCCAGGCAAAAACAAACTTTTTCCTGGATTGGTTACAACAGTATGTCACAGATACTATAAAAAGTTATTGCTGGATTTGGGGGTCAACACCCACTTCCAATCCATCCACATTATCTTGGTGGATGTTTTCCTTTCCGGAGAATAATTGGTTAATGCCTCAATGGAATGGTTTTCTCCTTCTCTTGGTGGGTATAGTTTGCATCAGCATACTTTTCTGCTGTTTGGCTTGCTGGTACTTATATCGTATGTTTATGCCTTCTGTTCCAGAACATCAGAATCTGCAGCCAACGAAAAGGCCTGACCTCCCCTTACCTCCTTTAGATCAGTTAGGGAGAGACTTTAGGTCCCTGTATAGGCAGGGTCAACGCCCCCTTGTCAGCTCTGAAGCAGTTTCAGAAGTCGGAACTTCACCCTTCGGCACCCCTTAAGATTAAGGAGACCCAAAGTCTCAGGGGGGGAAATGATGAGGTAGCTTAGAAGTGGAATGCTAGGTAGAAGGAGGTATTGGGAGAATTCATAAAAATATAGTTTTTAGCCTTTTTTAAAAATCTGGAGAGTAAAGCTACTCCACCCCCTTGGAAGTTTCTCTTTGTTTCTTTCACCGCCAAACTCCGGAAGAGCCCAGCCCACACCTGGAAAGAGGAGGAGCCAGCTTTTCTGTGACCTGCCCTCACCTGAAGCCAACCTATCTGAGAGAGAGAGAGGGGTTGGAGAAGAGGACCCTGCCCTCTCTTATAGACCGATGCAACCCTGTTGCTCCTCCCTTGTTTTTCCCTTCCTTCACTGGGGACCTGACCATCAACCTGTCCGGGTAACTGGGGATTTTCCCCTTACCCTTTCCCTCTGGGGACATGCACGTGAACCTGTCCAGGGGATCGTTTCACCCCCTTTCCCTGTTTTTTTCCTTCCTCCCAGTTCTGAAATAAACCTGCCAGATGTTTTGAATGGTATGTGTTTAAAATTCTTTTTTTCACAATATCAAGAACCTGAAATCTTCTTGTGGGAACAAAGCGCACCCCATCACAGTATTACACTAAATCTACTTTGTAAATGCCAATTCATAGTATTTCATTAGCAGTGACTCTGATAGTAAATATTAAATGAATAATTGTTATTTTCTGAATTCCATTAAATGTTGGATTATAACTCAGTTTAATGTTAATTTGAATGAGAAAGTTTCCAGGATTGTCAAATGAATATTGTCAATTGAGAAAATGCTTAGTGGACTTTATGTGTAAAGCGTATTTGTCTGAGTTTCTGTAATAGCAAAAAGTATTGTTGGTAATAGCAAATACAATTGGAATTGTTAATGCATTCCTACTAGTTTTTTGCAAAACTTGCTTTGAATTAATATTAAGTCAAAGCTGAAAAATGTATTACATATAAAGCTGGACTTGAAGCTCCATCTTTTAACCATTAAAGCCCAATATTGGCAATTTAATTTTAGTGACACAACATCATTCATCAGAGTAAATGCAATCATAAATTTATTGGTTTTGTAGGTTTTTTCTTGGTATTTAACATTTCAATTTAATAATAGTTGCAATTTATTGACAAAAAGATTTTATATTTTATCTTAGGTTAGTACAAATTTTGTCATTTGACAAAAAATTTAACACCAAAAGTCATGAAGATATTTTGTTGTTTCAAAGAATTTTATACATTACTTTATGTTTTAGAAACATTTAAAAAAATAATCAATAGCTAAAATAATGTACTACTTCTTTACCTTATTAAAATAGGAGGAAAGTGTTTTTATTGAAGTCAATTTGCTAAGGTTACCTGCAATACTTTACTTGGAGATCTCCAAAAGACACAGTAAAAGTCACTCAGATGATTGGCACTTCTTCAAAGTAATTTCCCATAGAAGAAGAGACAGAATTAAAAACCCTGGATGAATCTGCAAATGTAATTGAATCAGAAACACAGGGATTAACTTCTTAGTCTAAGAATCCAGTACTTTTAAAGATAAGCCCTGGAAGCTTGACTTAATCAAATGTCACTTTGACAGCAGCAGTGATAATCTTGTTGCCAGATGCCTTACCAAGCTAGGTAAGAGGAAAAGTGAGAGAGGATCAACAGAATGAAGCATTAAAGGGGAAAATTATCTCTTCCTTTTGTAATTCCTTATCATCTTCACGTGTATTAATACATCTCTTTTGGAGGATGTAGACTGTAGGAATTTAAACACTGTCACTCAGGATGATCAATATCTTTGTCTCAGATATATAATACCTTAGATTTTTCTAAACCAAATTGGACATATAGCTGGTTTATCTTAAAATTACTAGCAAGTGACAAGGAGATAGTGACAGCAAATTAAAAACCGTCTTCCTATAGCACAAGCGAGACAATTGTTTTAAAGTCATTTCTTTTAATTCACCTGTGGTGTTACAAAGATTAATGAGTAACGCTCCACATGTTTCTATTTAGAAAACTGAGAGAAGCAACATTTTTTTTTTTTTTGGTATGAGATTTAAAGCAATTAACTGAAAATGAAAATAAGAGATTATCCATATAGGACAGCAAACTAAATTGCATTTCTCAGGATCTTACCTGAGGTAAACTGTAAATTTACATTACTAAGGCATTATGCAATTGACCAAATGTAAGCATTTAAAATGTAAAATTCTTTCTATTAATGTGTTTCTTTCAGCTAGCCACTCTTAAGCACCATGTAATCTACATAGCTATAGACATTCTAATATATATATTTTTTTACCGTACTGGGGATGGAACCCAGGGGCATTCTACCTCTAAGCTACGCCCCAGGCCTATTTTTTATTCTTTATTTTGAAACAGGGTCTCACTAAACTGCGGAGGGCCTCACTAAGTAGCTGAGGCTGGCCGAGAATGCAGATCCTCCAGTCTCAGCCTCCCAAGTACTGGGATTACAAGCGTGTGCCAGCACGCCTGGCTAATTATATCTTTAAAAAAAATACTTTTACTGGTGTATTGTAATTTCACATCAGTATATATTTCATAGTGATAGGTACATACATGCAGTACTTGGTGAGCTTCCCCCTGGCTCCTTCTCCACTCCCTCCTCACTCCCTCTCCTTCCCCGTACATGATTTTGAGATTGTCATTAGTAATTTCATACATGTACATAACTTCAAGGGCAGTATTTTCCTCATTGATTCCCACCCCCACCCGCCCAATGCCACCCTCCTGTAGACCCCTCCCATTACTCCACTGGGATTTTGCTTCCATTATCTAAAATTCAACTTGTATCTCAATTAGTCCTTAACATCACATATGAGAAAACATATAACCTTTCACCTGTGTTTTTGACTGGCTAATCTCACTTACCATAATGTTCTCCAAGTCCACCCATTTTCCTGTAAATGATACAATTTTGTTCTTTATTGCTGAGTAGAATTCTATTGTGAATATATCTCATAATTTTTTAATCCATTAATCTGTTGATTATTAACCAACTTAGGTTGGTTTCATGATTTGGCTATTGTGAATTGTGCTGCTATAAACATGGATATGCATGTATCACGATAATATTTTTATTTCACTACTTTTGGAAAGATATATAGGAGTGGTATAGCTAAATTATGTAGGTAGATCCATTCCCAGGTTTCTGAAAATCTTCACACTGATCTCCATAGTGGCTGGAATAAATTACAGTCTCACTGCAATGAGGTAGAATAGAAGGAATAAAATTTAGACACAAAGGAGACATTGGGAAGGAAAGGAAAAATAATAGTTTTAAAATCTGGAGAGTTCATAATCTAACTCCACCCTATAGGGTGTGTCAGGTTTTAAGCAGAAGTCTCAGTGGACCCACACCCTTAATCCCCTGGATCCCTGCCCCACCTGAGACTCCTGAGGTCCAGGAGGACAAAGGTCAGACCTCAGCCAGCTGTCACCCATCTTTGAAACCTGAAAAAGAGGAGGTCCAGACTTCTTCTGAGCCTACACCTTCTTGGGAGTTCTATATAAGGATTGAAAAGGCTGCAAAGAGCTCTCTTGCTCGATTGGCCCAGAAGATCTCTGCTCACCTGTTATCTCCCTTGAATCACTTACTTTCCTAAATAAGTTCCTGCCATTTGTTCCTGACTGTCACGTGTTAAAATTCTTTTTATCACAGAGGCCAAGAACCCATGAGTGACTCTGTGTTGTCCCAGGACATCAGCATAAAGAGTTCCTATTTCCCCACATCCTCACCAGCATTTATTATTGTTTTGATGTAGGACAGAAGGAATAAAATTTAGGCAGAAAGGAGACATTGGGAGGGAAAGGAAAAATATAGTTTTAAAATCTGGAGAGTTTTAGCTGACCCCACCCTATAGGGTGTGCTCAAAATCTTAGGAGAAAAGTCTAAGTGGGCCACACCATTTTAATCCCCTGAATCCCAGCCCCCATCAGACATTCGGGGCAAAGGTCAGACCCATCTTGAAACACCCATCTTGAAACCTGAGGAAGAGGAGGGCCCAATTTGGACCGCCTACCTGTCGTCCACCAATACCTGGAAGAAGGAGGAGGTCCAGACTTCTTCTGTGCCCACCCCTCTTGAAAGCACATAAAAGAAGGAATTTTACCAAGCCTCGCTCTCTTACCCGCGTGCACGCGTCTGGCCAGGAAGATGTCTGCTCACCTATTTTTCTCCCCCATCCTTATTTTCCTAAATAAATTTCTACTTTTTGTTCTTAAATGGCACGTGTTAAAATTCTTTTTATCACGGATGCCAAGGACCCACGAGTGGGACCGGGTTATCCCACAACAGTTTGAGTTATTGATGATTGCCATTCTAATTGGGATTAGAGGAAAACTTAGTGTAGTCTTGATTTGTATCTCCCTGATTACTACTGATGTTGAAAATTTTATCATATATTTGTTGGCCATTTGTATTTCATCTTTTGTGAAGTGTCTGTTTAGTTCAGTTGTCTGTTTCTTTTTTGGGTTATTTGTTTTTTACTGATGTTTCTTATACCCTTTGTATATTCTAGATATTAGTCCTTCCTCTGAGGAGTAGCTGGTAAAGATTTTGTAGGTTCTCTTTAGACTCTTGATGGTTTCCTTTGCTGAAAAGAAAATTTTTAATTTAATGCCATCCCATTTATTAATTCTTATTTGAATTTCCTGAGCTTTGTGGGTCTTACTGAGGAAGTTTCTACTAATGACTATATGTTGAAGCATTGGTTCTATGCCCTCCTCTAATAATTTCCTCTAGTCTTTGATCCATTTTGAGTTGACTCTTATACAGGAAGAGAAGTAGGGATTTAATTACATTTTTCTACAGATAGATAAACAGTTTTCCCAATACCAATTGTTGATTTATTTGAAAGTTTAATTATTTAAAAATTATTTTTATATTTCATTTAGTTTAGAAAATTTTGAATAGTTTATTTATTTTAAAGTTTTAAAAATCTTTCTGTTTAAAGATGGTAAGTGTTTCTTTCTATAAAATTGTAAGCCCTTAGTTAACTCTCATTATCTAGGCTTTCTCTACTTCCAGCTTCAACTACCTAATAATTATTTTCCATCTGTGCCAATTATGGTCATAGGCTTTGGAGATACAGGGATGAATAAGAAAGAAAAGATTCTATATTTATATTTATATTGGAATTTGCATTCCAATATGGTGTGACCAGAAAAATAAATAAATCAGAAATTATCAAGAAAATGTCAGATATTAACTGGTATTATAAAGAAAATAACAGTGGTTCCTATAACAGAGCTAGGGTAGGGGAGAGTTTACATTAGGCCGAATGGTCAAGTGATACGAAAGATTAGCACCTGAAAAAGAAGGAACATATCATGCAAATATCTCTACTGAGGCCAGAGCATTTTCTCTTGCTGGCAGAGAGCCAGGCTGCAGGCAGGTTCTTTATAAGTCCACTGGTCAGGAAAGAAGGGGAGAGAACATGGGGCTAAGTCATATGCGTCTAGGTCTTCATCCAACTCACTGTTCCAATAGTTAAAAATACCTGCCAGAGTAACTTTTTAAATGGAATTACTCCATTTAGAAATATTTAGGGAAAACCTTTTATGAAACCAGAGAAGTTGAACAGAAATATTCTCCCCTCAAACAATCAATGTGTATTTTATTCTAAGAACAATGAGAAGCATTGGGAAAATGCAACAGAGTAGCACTGAGGAGGTAGAAGTAGGAAGATAGGTCATTGTAGAAAACTTCATTTCCTGAGAGGCATCAGTTGCTAACCAACTTTCAAAACTCCTGAAAAGTGATAATGAGATCAAAAGCCTCCTGCAAGTGACCAGAGTTTCACAAAACTCCAGGTGTTCCTGCTGAAAAGCAATCCCAGGAGACTGCAGGAAACAGCATCTGGAATCCCAATCAAGAGAAGGAGACTCAAAAAAGGACACTATGCAAATACACTATGCAAATCCCAGGAAAAGGAGACTTAGAAATATATAAACCCCTAGATAAGCCATTATAGTTCCTCTTCCCATTTGGGAGCCCCTCCCTTTTGGGAGATTCTCTTTCTCAAGCAGAGCACATTGTAGTGGTGTATAATTGATGGCACTCAGCCTGGGCAACTCTCGGGCAGTGACCAGGAGGCATCTGCTGGACATCAAGGCAGACCAAGGCTCCTAAGGGTGAACTGTACCTCTCTTCCAGCAGATCGCGTGGTTTCTGGGAGAAAGCAGTTTGCAATTGAGGACACATCGCTTGGGATTCTCCCAAGTTAGTGTCCAGAAGACAGCTGCCAGATAGCAGGGTCCCCATTGCCTGAAAGGGTGCTTTGCCTCTTTTTCCTTCTCCTGCTCTCTTTACAATAGAACTCCCTACTTCCCTTTTTGTTGTCTGCTGGTGTCATTCTTTGTACTTCGTAGACAAGAACCCCAGAAAGGAAATGCCCATTTCAGCATAATTCACTATTTTCAGGGATCATCCAGCTTCATGAAGATTAGACCTTATAAGAGTAAACTGTGGTAGGGAGACTCAGAAGCAGGAATAGTGGGCAGCAGAAAGCCCATTGCATAGCAACCAAGAGAGTGGTAAAGATGAGGACAAGAAGACTCAGTTCTGAACCTCTAAAATGGAAACTTTCAAATGTTTTCTACTTTTTCAAAGTTATCTGAAGAGAAGCAGACAGATTCTGTTTTTGAAGATGAATTGGAAGTGCTTGCTAAGGAACGTGTTGTGGGATGAGGGAGTCAGCATGTCTACTTACACTTTAGGAAGCTGCCCCACCATTCAGCTGTTGACCACCTCAGATTCTGCTTTGCTGTTCCATCCTTCTATGGCTTGTGCATATTCCTGCACCTCAGATTAACTATTCTCTAACTTTGCCTAGTTAATACCCACTGATCCTTCAAGTTGTAATTAAAATGTCACTTGCTCTCTAAAACCTCCCCAATCTAAATTAGATACTCCTCTTTGACCTTCTAAAGACTCTGTGTGTGTACTCCCCTGAAAGCAATTACCATACTGAATTACAATTGTTGATTTACATTTAAGAAGCCCCTACCAGCCCAGTATAGGACTGTGAATTGGTCTGTGCCTTCCATCCCTGTATTTCTGTTTTCTTACATTTTCCCTGGATTGTAGTATAGAATTACCATATCTTTCTTTTGGGATTTCATAGACAAATCAGTTGGCTGCCACCTTCTACTAGTCCTCTTGTTGTGGTTGTTAGGGCTAGTTGAAAAATTGCTCTCTTGCTACTTTTCTTTAGTTGTATACATGTTAGAGCATGTGAGTATGTTTGTTTAATAATTAATTACATAATATGATGTTCTTCTCTGTCAAAGCAAAATTTTCACTGGGTAAAGTTAGACAGGTAAGGAAGACTTCATTAAAGATTATAAAAATGCAGGAAGGAAGCCATGAGTCTTTGCTCAACTTCTCTAAAACAAGGAGGGAGGGAGAATATTTAGGAGCTGAAATGGGAAGACTAGGACACTCATGTTTGCTAGTTACCCTTACCCAGAGGACAGCTTCTATCTTCCCACAGAGAATGGGAGATGGAATATCATCTTCCTCCATATTTATAGATGGAGGGATGGATCTCAGGGCTTTGAAAAGACACTCCTGGGTTGTAAAACTCGGTTGTAAGAGGCTTTTAAAATTACTTACATCTCAATATTTTAAAACATTTATATCTCTTTATGGGAAAAAGTCTAACAATTCCAAGTTTTCTAAGATAAAAACTCTTAGAACAAACAAACAATAGCAAAACAAAACAAAAAAAGAGGTCAGGGTCTAGGGCCAATAAAAAGTCTGCCTGACGTCAGTCTAGCAAGTTGTTGAGGTAGAAGAAAGATTAAGGCCCCATTGTCCCGATCATCTACCAAGTTTAAGATTGTGTTTACTTTTTGGTGCTATCAGAGCACAGAGGTTGCCAGATTGTTCTTTGTTAAGATGTAATTGCTAGTACACATGCTTTACATCCATTTATCAGATAGCAGGATTTGCAATGGCCTTTTACTCTTTCAGAGCCAGATAGAGAAGCATGAGGATAGCTTTATTTGCTGTGAACTGAGCAACCAATCTGATTTACCTTTCTCAAAACTATATGTGCTTGGTAGATTTGTTCCCAAAGCTTCTAAAACCATGTTGGCCCAAAACCAATTGAGACTGAAAATAGCCTTTATGACTTTTGGGAGTTGTGGCAAACTTTCTTTGCATTTCATACATTTCCAAATGACCAGAAAAAAGAAAACCACTAGTTTCAAAGATTTTATTTCTTCTGTTAAAAAGGCCTTTGCTGAAGATTTTGCTTATACAAGGTTTCAGGCTCAGTCTTACTAAATTTTCAAGAAGTGAAGTCTCCTTCAGGAATTCGGAACAGTGCCTGTGATGTTAAAAAATGGATTTGTTATTCATTATAGTGGGGTGCCTCTGCTTTTTATTGTTACAGAGTTTGTATGACAGAAGAATTGGGCAATGCTGTATGTTTGTTTTGAATATAAGTAAATTGGCATATGAAAGTATATTTGGTGATAAATTCCTTTCTCTGTCATTCTCCTATTTATTTGTTGGACACTCAGCACTCATTCTAAAACATTTACGTCTCATTAACGAGCACTACGGTATCATCATTTGATGTTGGAGGACCAGATTATGCAACTAGGATGGTCAAAGTCTGCAGTACCCAGGCTGTTTAGCATCATTTCATAGCTCCTTTCATAAAAAAAAGAGAGTGTTTGAATATGGTTTCAGATTAAATCCTCCGTCTTCCAAAACATTTTGATAAACTATAATTTTGTCTGCATAGAAGGTCAAGAAAGAAATCCAGAAAATAATTCAGACATCAAAGGACAAAAGGTTGGGTTCAAGAAGAACATGAAAAATGATTTGTACTTCTTTGGTTGCAAATTATATACCTTTCCAGAACTTTTTACCCAAAATAAAAAGAGGAAGACTTTTTAAAATTTCTGATCCATTTTTTATACTTTTATTAGTGCATTATAGTCTTATATCATAGTGTAGTTCACAGTGATATTGACATGCGTATGCACAGCACTTGATAATGTTGTTGAAGGTGAAAATCTAAATGTCTTCTGGAAAGTATTTTCATGGCATCACACTCAAAGTGTGGTCTTTAGATCAGTAGCATGGATATCATCTGGGAATTTGTTAGAACTACTTTGCCTCGGACCTTACTCCAGATCTGCTAAATCACAACCCTAGGTCATTCATATCTGCATTAAACTTTGAGAGGTACTTTAGTAATAAGCAGACTTTGCTATTAGTAAAATATTTGTAAATCATTAAAATACAAACAAAATAATAATAGTATATGAGAATTTTGTTTAGCTTAGAGGAGCAGAGAAACTAGTAAATAGATGTTTAAACAAATACAGGGTTGTGCAAATAAATGAAAATTGCTTGAATGAGAGCAAATAGGAGCTATTTACTGAGAACTTTCTATAGCGAGAGAACAAGATACCATCATTTGCATTTGGCCAAAACTCAAAGGCAAGTTGAGGAATGGGAAAGTTCTATAGTAGGAAAAAAAGGGGGGGGGCATGTTTTCACATATGCTCTGATTGAAGGCTGTTGACATGGGAAGCTGGATATGGGATAGAGGCAGGACATTTTACGTAAGTGATATGGGGTGAAAATTTGGCTTTACTTGGCTATCTTGAGTTAGAAGAAGTAAAGAGACCAAAAATAACAATGGGAAAGAAGCCCGTTTTGTTTGTCACCCTTGATAAGGTCCTGGCCATTGAGCCTGTTACTGTAGACTGTGATTTGGTATGCTGGCCTTTTTTTGTCTAGTAGAGTTTATTATCACATGTTGGTTGGCCATTGTCTGAATATGTAGTGTCTCAGGATTAATACTGCTCACATAACAACAAATGCAGTGTGGGAATGTAGGCATGCTATAGCCTTATAAGGAAAGTCATCAACAAATGTGATTCTTCCATTTGCTTGATATCATTTTTAAGCATGTGACTCTGGATTTCATGGGAGTGAATAATGGATGTCTCCTCTCTGGGCATCATAACTGAATTCTGGGCAGTTAAATTCAGCAAGGGATAAAGTAAACATACCACCTATATCTTCTCCTTGCAAGGGTTTTTCTTTTGATTTGGGGAGGAAATCTCTGATAGGAATTTCAGCATCCCTTTCATTGTCTAGTACTTGGTCATCTGGTCATTGGGCAACTGGATATTTAAGCCAACCTATGGTATCTTCCACACATTTGTATAGAGGCCTTAAAATAAATATGTACTTTAATCAAATAGGCAAAAGTGCAGCAAATCATCTGCAATGATAAAATTAAATAAGCCTTTTATAGTACAGAATTAACAATGTAGTACTTAAAATTATAGTTGTTTCACTCATAAAAATGACACCTTCTGTCCACATATAATTGCAGAATGTCTGAATCATGTGCCATGACATATATCAAGTTTGCACATATGCCTCACGTTTAGACATTCATATGCTTAATCCATATTCCCATAACAATTCAATAATGTATGAAATACATTTATTCTATTTTATAGATGAGGACATGAGAAAAATAAGTTGTCGGGCATTATAAAGATAGGGAGTAGCTGAGTCAGGATTTAAGTGCAGCTGAACTGGTTCCTGAGCCTGTGCTCTTAAGCACCTGTTATGATGCCTTTCATTAAATACGCATACACAGTGAACAAATGAAGAATTAAATTTAATGGAACTAAATAAGTACTATGATATAAAAGTGCAAAGAACCATTAGAGTAATAACAAGGGTACATAGCCTAATTTGTGGAAAATTTAGGAAAGCTTCTCTCAGATGTTGTTTTGATAATAGCTAAAGGATGAGTTATTACAAAATAGGTGAAGAAATGGAAGAAAAATTCAGGAAGAAGAAATAGCACAAGTGAAAGCCAGGAGAATGAAAGTGTTGGGCATAAAACGATTGTGTGTGTGTGTGTGTGTGTGTGTGTGTGTGTGTGTGTGTGCGTGTGTGTGTTTATGACTTGTCCATCTGCCACCAAGTTGGTTGCACAAACAGAACAATGTGGCTCTGGGAGGTACCATTTTTCTAGAGTAGGGTCGGAGATGTGAAGGCTCTGGCTTGAGCACCAGGCAAAACTAGGACATAAAGTGAGCTAATATCTTATAGATTTTGAGTTTAAACCTCATATACACACAAAAAAAAAATCACAAAGAAGTTTGAAGCAGAGTAGTGATGTATTTGTGCTTTAAAATTTTAAACTAGCTAATGTTTGGGAAATTATTTGGGGATGGGCAAGGACTATTGTATAATAGATGAATTAGGAACATACTGCAGTGGTCCAGGTGAGATATCATTATGACTGGGCATAAGAAGAAAGCAATGGAAGTAAGAGATAAGTTTCTTTGATTGTGTTCCAGCTCCTGTTTTGTTCCTTTCTCTCCATGTATGGCTAACCTCCTCAGAAGCACTGCTTATATTAGCTCTCTCTACTTCCTTACCTCCCAAACTCTCTTGAACTCCCTCCAATTAAGCTCTTGTCTGTATTATTCTTCAAGCAGCATTTGTCAAGGTCATTATGACCTTTAAACTTTCCAAGTTGAATGCTTAGTTTTTAGTTCTTACCATATTGGATTTTCAGGAGCATTTGGCTCAGTCAATCATGCCTTAAAATTCTTTTATTATTTTGGATGTATATTCATCCACTGTGATAAAGCTTCAATAAAATAGTAACTTAAATAAAATATAAATTAAATTTAGTTATATACAAATTCAAGCTGGCACAGTGACTACAAATCTCCTCTCAGGCTCTTTCTATCTTGTTGCTTGCTAGGATTTCCCCTTTGATTTATCTGCAGATTCAATGTGCTCACCTTCAAATCTACATTATAGCCAAAGAAAACTTCTTCCTTTAATGGTATAAAATATAATATTGGCACATTATTTCTATTCATTTGATAGATCAAAATTTAAATATGTGGCTAGGTACTCTGTATGTTTCCTAGGGTAGCTACAACTACCCCAAACTGGATGACTTGAAACAACAGTTTTATTCTCTACTAGTTCCAGAGGTTTTAAATCCAAAATTACTGTGTCAGAAGGCCATGCTCTCTCTGAAGGCTCTAGGGAAGAATTCCTCCTCGGTTCTTTCCATATCTGGTGACTCCAGGTGTTCCTTGGAGGATGATAATAGCTCCTATCCAACCTCCATCTTTATGTGGCTTTCTTCTTTTATGTACATGTTGGTTTATCTGCATTTTGTCCTCTTCTTCTAAGGACACCAATCATTGAATTTAAGCTCACCCCCTAAATTGAGGATGACTTCATCTTGAGATACTGAATTATATCCACAAAGACTCTATTTCTAAATAATGTCACATTCTGAGGTTTCAAGTGGACATAAATTTGGGGGGATACTTCAATCGACTGTATACTCTTATTAGGGGAGCTGAGAAATATACTATTTATTCTGGGCAGCTATGGCCTTGGTGAGAATTGAGGGTCTATTTCTGGTAGAAAGAAGGCTAGCCTGCTTGGAAATAAGCTGTCTCCTTCATGAGACTAGTGTGGTTATATTTTTCACCTCACTGGCTGCTCCTTTTCAGTCCTCTCTAATGTTTTTCTTTCTTGTTATCAAATTCTATATGTTGGAAAATCTCAAATCTAACTAATTTTCCCCCTCTAGCTAGACTCATTAAATGAAGTCTACTAGTCACATGCATGTATTTCAATTCATTCTGAGGTAATAATATATCCAAAATTTATAACATGCACATGGTACAAAAGAATATATAGTGAAAAAATTTCTGCAGCCATTTTTTCTAGCCATACAGTTTTTGTCTCAGGCACTGACTGCTCTTAGTTATTTTTATAGATAGTCTATGCATAAAGAAGGAAATCCATACCTATGTATATATCTACTGTGTATATAAATGCACAAACTTGTATGGATAGAGCTTTTTTAAGTTTTTGGTAAGTATCAATTATTGCATATTATACAGTGTTCAGCATGTTGCTTTTCAATTAAAGTACATCTAAAATTATTTCATGCCTTATTTTTTTGCATTGTTGGTTTATAGTGCATTTTATAAACCTCCCCAAATTCATATTTATTTAATCAACTGTCAATGGGCATTTAAATTGTTTCCATTTTTTATTAGCTGTTTCATTGAAATAAGTAATATTATTTGTTTTAAAAATCAGTTTTAGGTTGTATAAGAAAAGCCATGTGTGTGTGTGTGTGAGAGAGAGAGACTGGAGATTGAATCCAGGGGCATTCTATCTCTGAGTTATACCTGCAGCTCAATTTTATTTTTTATTTTGAAACAGGGTTTTGCTAGGTTGCCGAGAGTCTCACTAAGTTGCCGAGGCTGGCTGGAAATCTGCAATCCTCCTGTCTCAGCCTCCCAAATACTGGAATTACAGGCATGCGAGAAACACACCTTGCTGGCTAAATTCTTAGAAGAATTGTTGGGTCAAAGGGTCTGTGCATTTTTTATTTTGATAATTACCAATGCTTTCCATAAAGGTTTAACCAGTTTAGAATTTTAATAACGACATATGGCAACACACATCATTTCAATGTATTCTATTATTTTCATATATATATATTACTAGCATTGATGAATATACACTGAAATGTCTATGTCTTTGACAATTAGGTGAGGTGAATCTTGATGAGAATGTTATGTTTGAGTGATTTGCATTTCTCTATAATGAGAGCTGGTTTTCTTATTGTACTACTGGAGTTTTTAACTTTTTCTTATTTATAGGATATTTTTTCCTTAGCAAAGTTAGCTATTATATATAAATAATAAATATTTCTTTCTATTTTTTAGTTTGACTTTAACATAATTTTGTGATATATACTTTTAGAAAATAGTTCATTTATGTCTTTTATGGCTTCTGAGTTTTGTGTCATTCTTAGAAAACCATATTCCTATGATATCTACTCTTATTCTAAATATTGGTAATTATAAAAGAGAAGAATTAAATATTTCCTTGCGTTTTTAGTAGAAATCTCAATAGTATATCAAATAGACATACTGATGGTAGAAATGAATGAAAGAAAGAAGGAAGGAGGAGAGGTAGAAGGGAAGAAGAGAAGGAAGAAAGGGAGTGAAGTTACAGTTATCATCTATGAAGTATTCTTCCCAAAAATGTTTAACCTAATTCTTTATTTTTTTTTCATAGGTACATTGTAATCATATATCTTGATGAAGTTCAGGGTGGTAGAGGCATACATGCACACAGCACTCATTGAGCCCTCCCCCAGTTTCTACCCTATTTTCTCCCCCGCCCCTCCTTCCCAGGCTCAGCCCAGTGATTGGCTTTGATAAGCTTATGTATGAACTCATGTCCATTGAGGTGTTTCCCTCTTCCCCCTCCCTATCTCCCTCAGTTAGGTCCCCTTCTTCACTCATCTATGGTTTCTCCTTCTTTGTTTGGAGTCCCACCTATGTCACATTTTCTCTCTAGCTTCTGCATATTAGGAAGAACATTTGACTTTTCACTTTTTGTGCCTGACTAAATTCATTAGCATAATGTTTTCCAGTTCCATCCATTTCCCTGCAGATGAAATAATTTTGTTCTTCTTTATGGCTGAGTAAAATTTCATTGTGTACATATCCCATAGTTTTATAATCCATTCATCTGTTGATGGACATCTCTGCTGGTTCTAATCAAGACTTTAGTTGTAACTAACAATTTATAGAAAGTATAATAGAAAGAAATACGTGTAATTAAACCACAAAAAAATAATCAGATAAGTCAGAAATAGTTCAAGACATTCTAGAAGACATTCTGAGCAAACAAAAAAATCAGCATCATAAAACTTAAACTGTTCCAGATTGAAAAGTTAGTTAAGAGACTTAACAACCAAGTTCAACCTATAATCTTTCATTAGATGTTCTATTTTTTTTTTTTTTGGTAGTGCTGGGGGTTGAATCAAAAAACATTCTACTAGTGAGCTAGACCTTTAGCTCTATTTTATTTTTAATTTTGAAACAGAGTCTCACTAAGTTGCTGAGGTTCTCTTTAAATTGCTTTTTTTATTGTAATAATTCATGCTTTGTATATATACATTTTTGTTAGGTACAAATTGATAAAGACAAATGTGCACACATTTCTCATCTGACCCTTTCCCCAATTCCCACCCCGCTCCCTCGCCCTCCCTCCCTCTCAAGTTCAGTTCAGTGAGACTGGCCTCAACCAGGCTATCCTCCTGTCTCAGCCTCCCAAATACAAGGATTACAGACATGTGCCATTGCATCAGGCTTATTGTTCCAAATTTTAAGAAGTCTCTAAATCTTTATAGCTTGCTAACAAAATCACATATAAGCAGATTCAATATTCTGCTGTTAGAATTATTCTCCTGTATATTAATTATATTAAAACAATTTACAGTTTTATCTTTTTTGTGTTTGTGTGGTACTGGGGATTGAACCCAGGGGCATTCTATATCTGAGCTATTTTTTTATTCTTTATTTTGAAAGAGGGTCTCACTAAGTTGCAGAGGGCCTCACTAAGTAGCTGAGGCTGGCCACAAACCTGCAATCCTCTTGTCTCAGCCTCCCAAATACTGGGATTATAAGCATGCACCACCACACCCAGCTCAATTTACAGTTTTAGAACAAACATTATTGCAGAGCTGATTGCACCTGTGAATTCTCCATGGTGCTCTGACTTAAAGATCAATGAGTTAGCTGGAGCCATGGATGAGCATTATGGAGGGGAAATAAAAAGCTAAAGGAGTACAGAGATGTTAACAGAAAGCAGTTTATGGGAGACCATGTTCCATGTGAATTAATGAGTCAGCAGAAAAAAGGTACTTCTGTATACAATGGCAATAAACATTGAATATTTCTAGTAAATGAAATCAGTCAACTGGTAAAATGCAGTGGGGGAAGGAAGGCATTCCTGAGACCATGCACGTGGGGTTAATGATATATATACCTAGATGTAGGGTGAGGTCCAAATAGGCCAGGGAAAAATAAAGACCACTTTATCAAGTTAGAGGTTTATGTCATCTCTATGTTAACTAGTCTATGTTTAAGATGCTACTTCTGAACAAAATATTTGGCTTTGAGATATAAAAATTGAAACTTCTCATAAAGCCTCCAAAACTATCCTATTCTAGGAATTATACAACCAAAGATTTCCATATAGTCTTGTGGTTTCCAAGCATTGGGATTGATTATGGCCTCTTGAAAATTAAAACCCTTCACCCAGAGACATACTTCATTTTTTTTATAGTTTTGCTTGTGGTGTGTCCTAGAAAAGACGTGAAGAAAATTTGTTTTGGTTATTGCATTTAAAAATGTGTATGTTTGGGATCTGGGATTTGAGAAATATACTGCATTTAGCAAACTGAGAGATTTTATTACAGAAGTAAAAGGAAAAAATCAAAATGTGTGAGGAGGATAGATGTAAAACTCTTGATTGAGTATGGAAGAATGAGTGTTAGCCAAATATAGAGGAGAAGAAAATATTGTATTATGTCCTCTGAAGCACATGTGCATTGACATATTAAAAAAAATTCTGCATTGTAGAACAGCTGTGGCTATTAGACAACTTTTGAAATGCTTCTCCTAGCTTTTAGGGCCTTTTTATTTGTCATGTAAAAGTACTAAAATCCTTTATTAGGTTGCTTACCTCATTAAAAGTACTCAAAAGTCTTCCCTTTTTCTTTTTGTTTCTTCCTTATCATCCCTCTCCTGCCCCTGGTATTCTTTCTTTTATTCCTCATTCTCATATTACTTTTACTTTTTTCCTTTTTGATGAAATTAAAAAAGCAAAGATGTCATATATACTCTATAATCATAGCATTAGAATAACAGTATCCCCATCACTGAATTTAAACAATCATCAAATACTAAAGAAACTTCTCTTTTGGGGAATAGGATACATTTATTCTATTAAAATGTCGTGTGGGTTTGTATGTTGTTATTACTGAAAGTATAATAGGAATTTAAAGTGTGGTTCTCAGGCCACCTGTGTATTATTTTCTACTGTTGCCATAACAAATGACCACAGACTAAGTGGCTTAAAACAACAAACACTATAAGTCTGTGGGTTAGAGGTCCAACACCAGTCTCACTGGACTAAAATCAAGGGCTATGCAGGGCTGTTTTGCTGTTTTGGGAACTAGGAGGACATCTCTTTTCTTGACTGTTTTAGCTTCTGGAGACTATTTAAATTCCTTGTTTTATTGCTCCCTTCATTCATCTTCAAAGCCAGCAACCTTGTATTTCTTTGAGTATTCTTTTGTAGTCCAGCCTCTTTCTGACAAGCAGCTGGGAGAGGCGCTCTACTTTTAAGAATTCAAGTGATTGAATTGGACTGACCTTGATAATCCAGATACTCTTCTCTATCTTGAGGTCCTTAATCATAATCACATCTGGAAAATTTCTTTATCCAGGCTGATTAAAACACTGTCAGGGGCCAGGAATTAGGTTTGGGCTTCCTGGGGGAGGGTAGGAGGAATTATTTTGCCTGTTATAACCTCTATAAGAATCACTTGGGCTTCTTGTATTTAAGAGAGAGGGAAACAATAAAATAACCAAAACATTCCTGCATTTTATGTTGGATTTACAAGATGGCCCTCTAGTAGTTTGCATGAATTTGTATTTTTAAAAGCTTCCCAGACATTTTTATGCACACAAAAACCTCGAGAGCCACCATAACCAACATAACACTAATTCACATTCTTCATATTATTCTTTTTTCCTTTTCTTCATTATAAAAAACAAATTGAAAAAAATCAATATACTTTTTTCACATTCTTTTCCTCATATTGTACTATTCTTTTTCTTGGATCAAGTCAGAATTGAGTTTCCTTGGGAACTCTGAAAAAATGCTTTCTGTAGAATATTTATATCAGTATGAATATCATACTGTCATAGAACTGTGTCCCCTTTATTCCCACCTACTGAGCATAACTGTGAAATCTTTACATGGATCCTAAAATTTTACAAAGTTTTAGTTTGGGCTAAAAATGGACCATGTTTAAGTGAAATAACACCTACCAGATGCTTTAGCTCAATTTTGGAACAGTCTCCATTGTTTTCAATGCAGAACTCTATTGACATTGAGAGCTGTCATAGAGAGTCTTTAGCTTCTTAATTTAGAATCTGGATTTCACCCAGTAGAACACAGTGGCTATAAAACAAACTGAATGAATGGTAAGTGACTCACAATATGAAGGCAAAAGTAATCCCTGTACTCTACTAGCTGGACACAGTGGAAAATATTAAGGGCTGCAGGGTTCCATAAGCTGGAATGCCTTATAGTAATAGGTATCATTTAAATCATTATTGATACATTTAATTAGCATAGTTATTCATTGAAAATTTAATATGATTAATGGCATATGAATGCATTAGTGCCCATAAATCAGTGTCTACTAAGATTTTGAAAGGTAGTTATATTTTTGGTGAACTCATAAACTGAAATTTCAATGATGCCAACCATGATCTTAACTTAGACTTAAAAGATGAAATTTAATTTTAATATTAAGATAAAAATAAAGCTCTAGTATATACCATGTACTTTTAAAACATTTAATAAGAAAACCTTTGTCTAATAGAAATATACAGCAAAAACTATTGGAGCAAATTAAAGAATGAACATGCCAAGGCTGGGATGGATGGTGCTTGGTAGTATCTTTTGAGCTGCTCAGGAAAGAGTGTCCCCTAAAATTCTTCTTCTCATCATTGAGTTATGTATTCAATGTGACTTCATTTAGTGAGATACTTTATTTCTAGGCTTAAATTTTGACCAATTCTTGAGATTTTCTTTGAAAATGCAAATGTCCAAAAAAATGCAAATGTCCTTTGGCAAGACATCACACTTGAGCATCTGGAAGATTAAAACTGAAGTGTTTATTTCAGGTCAGAAGAGCTTGGGAGGAAACTAATAATTGTTATAAGAATGATAGAGACACAGACAATAGAAACTAGACATTCCTAAAAGCCACTTCACAGTTTTCCTCTGAAGCAAAAAACAGGATTCTGTACATAGGCCAGAAGCTCAATGGGAGATATCATTCCTCAACATCCATTATGCCTGTATTAATCAGTTTTTTTTTTTTTTTTTTTTTTTTTGCTGTTGTTGCTGGGACAAAATGCTTGGTAAAATCTACTTAGAGGAGGAAGGATTTACTTTGGTTCATAGTTCTGGAGGTTTTAGTCCACAGTTGACCATCTCCAATTTGGGACTCATATAAACCAAAACATCATGGCAGAAAGGCTTAGAAGAGGAAAGCTGCTTACCTTATAGCAGCCAGGAAGGAGAGGGAGGGAGACAGAAAGGAAGAGAGGGAAGAAAGGAAAGAAGGTAGGGAGGAAGGAAAGAAGGAAGGAAGGAAGGAAGGAAGGAAGGAAGGAAGGAAGGAAGGAAGGAAGGGCAGGCCAGGACCTACTTTTTCCAAATAGGCTTCACCTCCTACAATTTCTACCACCTCCAAATAATGTCATCAAATTATGAATCCATCAATGGAGTAATCCACCCATGAAGTCAGAGTCTTCATTATTTAATTGCTTCCCCAAAGTCCCATCTCTGAACCTTGCTGCATTAGGGACCAAGCCTTCACATACAAGCCATTGAGGGACATTTCATATATAAACCATAACACTACCCTTCTTTCAAGGTAATGAACATCCCCCAACTGTTAGCTGGTAACAGTTTCTCAGAAAAAGACTAAACTTTTCAGCTCCCTTTTGTGTCTTTCTGTAGCCATGTGATTATGTTCTTCACATGTAAGAGGAAGTTATGTGTGCAGTTTATAGAATATGTCATTAAAGAGAGGCAAGCCTTTTTTTCTTCCATTTAAATATCCTAACTCTGGCATAAAGAAATGCTACATCTGGATTAGACATTTTGGCTTCAGGGTAGAGTCTTCCTTTTAAGACCAAGAGAACAAAGGACACAGAATATTTGTGTACCTGATGGTCATATATCTCTGTCCCTATCTCTGAACTGCTAATTTCTGTAGAATGAGAGCTAATAGTTTTTCTCAGTTAAGCCACCATTGCTTTGGATTTTCCAACACTAGTAGTTGAACTGAATATTAACTAAAGCAGAAATTTTAACACCTGCTAATTCCTTTCACTACTAGTATACAAGCAAATAGCACCTATAAGAATGAAAAATAGTAGGTGATTTATCAGTGGGTATGCATACTAAATGAAAATAATATTTCACAATCTTTTTTCCTTCTTTTTACTCATTGTTCCTGCTTCTCTATTTCATTTTTCCTGGAGACTCTAAACTTCTTCATATAGGTTTTCATTTGCTTATTCAACATTTCTTGAACACCTGTCGAGGTTCATAGGATTGGGTGATAAGAAAGTAAAGGAATATAGGTTTCACAGTGACGCATAAGTATTTTCTAGGTATCCTTTGCACTTACTGAAATTATAGGACTGAAATTGATCTTAGAAACCATAAGGTCTCATGAACATATTTTACATGCTAGGAAACTGAGAATCAAAGACACCCAATGTTGAGTTAGTGGTGGAATTGCAGGCTGAGTTGCGTCACCCTCATATTTGTGAACAGGGCTCTCTCTACTGTGCCCCAACTACATTTAAGGGGTCCAATGAGAGAGGGTTTTCTGGACTTATGAGGTGACATATAGTTTTATAATTTAATTAGGAATAAAGGACTATGTTCTGAATTTTTTGCTTTAGGCTATTAGATTGAGAATGCCACACAAACTGCCCCCACTAATTATATGTTGCTTCCTAATAATGTGCAAATGTACATGCAGTGGTGGCAACCTTGGAATCCTGAATTCCAATTTGATTTTGAGAAATATTGCAATACTTTATTACCAAATAGTAGCGATTTTAATTGGATTTGGGCAATGGTATGGAAGACATAATCGTGTCAATGCAGATTGGTTAGGAGTTGAGCTGTCAAATTGGAACCTAGCTCCAGATTTTCCTGCCCATAGAGGTTGCAGAGCAGACAAAATTGTTCAAAGTGATAGGCCACTATGGGTTAATTGGGAGCTTTGAGAACAGAAAACAGAGAAGCAGCTATTTTTCATATCCTATGGCTGTGATTCTCCTGTTCACCTTCCTCCTGCAGTGAAGTTTTAATGAATTGCTATAAAGGGTGAGGTGGTTTGTGTCTCAGGAAATATGAAATCATTGGGCTTCAGAAAACCAAAACAGATGGCATGCCTTAACAAAATTTTTGCTTTCATATTTCAATTGTTCAAAAATATCCACTGCAAAGCTGGTATCTATTTTGTAAAGGGCGTTTACACAGTGAGGAAGGAACTAAATGAGTTGGGGAAAACAGGTTACATGGCTTAAGGCATTTTATTTTTATTACAACAGAAAGATTTTTAATTAGTTATTTACAGTGTTTCTACTTATGTGCCAGAAAACACCTCTCCTTCCCTCTTAAATATGGGCTGATTTCTATCCTGTTTTGCTATTTTGAATGGTATTTTAAACATTTAATTAAATTTTAGATTTCTATCATATTTTTAGAGTGAGAAACTATTCACAATCTCCCATGTAATTTATACTCTACTAAATGCTGATAACTGGTTCGAAGTAACTATAAAGCATCTCTTCACATTGTGCAAGGCTCCATGATAGATTTGAGAATCAAGGTGAAGAGACAGGCTTCACAGTCTCAAAAAAACTTATAGTCTAACAGAGAAGACAAGAATTACTGAAGGACAGAGTGTAGGAAACAGAAGAAACTTCATAAAAGAGTGCCTATTAGCACTGATAGCAGAGAACAGGTGAAGATTTGCAAGGGAGATAAAATGGAGTTGGAAAAAAGAGTCTAGGCGGAGGAAAAAGTGAACATAAAATCATGGAACTTGAGCAAGCATAGGACATGTTTAAGTTATATTGGATACTTTAGGATGTTGGAAGACTGAATGTTGTGGCAAAAAAAAAAAAAAAACAGGTAGGTTGTCCCATAAGAGACTTCCATCCCATGGTTTTAAAACACTCTTCAATTTCCTGGATTTTTATCCCACCCTGTAACAGTTTCTACTTTCAGCTCATACCATTGCTTCATATTACAGTGAGAACATAGGAGTTATCAAATTGTTACTTCTTCATCTTTCCAACATCAAATCTATAAATATACCTCAACCTGTATCGAATGTTTAGTTCAGACACAGCATATAATACAATCTATAGAGTTATGACACCCATATTTCTCCAACTCAAGTGTATGTTCTGAGTGCTATACTCCTCAAACCTGTAGACAAATGTTAGCCATTTTCACCAGCATTTCCTGCAAATCTCAAACTTACTATGCATAGATAAACTCTTGATATACCCTGCCCCCCATAACCCCAACTGTTCTTATCTTTCCATGTAAGAAAATTCTACCTCCGTTGACCCAATTTTTGATATTTGAGATATCATTCTTTTCAAGATTATACCAATCCATACCTCCAGCTTATTAATAGTCCATTATCTGTTCAATTCAAATAAACTTAAAATCTACTGCACTTGCTCTATCACTGTGCAAATTCTGAACCTTTAGTCTTTGACTGTTTTTCCTGATCCCAGTCTCATTTCCAAATTCGTTTTCTATTTAGCACCTAGAGTAAACTTTTTAAGTCTTTAAAAGAATTTGATTATTTAAGGAAATGGTATAAATATAAATCAATTATAAGAAGGGTCATTTAAAATAAATTAATAAAAATGAAGGGAACAGTAGAGAGAGACTGTATGATTAAGATGGTTGGGAAATGCACATTAAGTCTTTAGGCATAAAATAAATCCTAAACACCATAACACATTGTTAATAAATAAAATTAATCCATTTTGCCTAGACTATGGCTTTTTTAATAATTAGCCTAAGTTACATAGCATCTGAGTCAATCAACAGTTTTTTTTTTTACTTATGATGTAACAAAAAATTGGCAGTAAAAAAGGGTCATTTGATTTGATGGTGGTGTATACTTATTTTCGCATGTTCCAGATATTGTCCTATATGATTATTGAATGGTGCAAATTATTTAACTAGTTATGTTACAATTTAGTAGAAATTGCTACATAAATAGCTTAGTAGTCCTCATTAACACAGTACTTAACAAAAATAGAAATTCACATATATTGCTGATTATAATCCTATTAGTTTTGGTAGAGTTTATATTTGCTGTTATATCTAAGTAGTAGTTTTCAACATTTGGTCAGGGAGTGTGTGTGTGTGTGTGTGTGTGTGTGTGTGTGTGTGTGTGGTGGGTATCAGAGTTACTTGAATATTTTTCCCAGAAGAGTGAGCATACTCTGAGACACTTATTCTACCACTATGGTTATAAATTTTAAAAAGGTCAACATAGTTATAATAGTTGATTTTGTACTGTGAGTAATTTTTTAAAGAGGAAAGTGTTTGTGTATGTGTTTGTGTGTGTGTGTGTTGTGTGTTGGACTTGTTTTATGAATATGTATGACATCATTTCCTGAAATGACATTTGTAAATCTTATTTTCCTCATCTTTTGGGAAATATTATTTTCTGTGGTTTAAAAAATTTGAATCTTTTGCAAAAGAGAAAAACTCTAAAATATAGACATCAGATGTATTTTCAAAAGAAGAAGGCATTAATAAAGTATGTTTGTATGCATGTGTTCTTCTAGTGTTATAGCCTAGGAAAAAACACTGTAATTTTCTTCAGAAGTACAAGAATGGACCTTGGAAACTGAATAAGAGGTAAAATAATAAGTATAAAAGCTGCATTTAGAAACTCTCAAATATCAAATGCTGCCATTACATTTCCTTTCCCTT
This sequence comes from Graphiurus murinus, assembly GCA_004027655.1. NCBI lineage: Eukaryota > Metazoa > Chordata > Mammalia > Rodentia > Gliridae > Graphiurus > Graphiurus murinus. Next base: position 69,988 of record PVLC010003518.1, on the reverse strand, counting down.
AGCCAGATTATAGATTTGCTTTCAGTTTTAGGAATATAGGCATGGTACTAGACCTTTTTTTCTTGTTGATGCCTCAGGATTATTGAAGTTGTGAACAACTTCCAGCCAATGTAGTATATTTCAGGTTACTGCAACTTTCCAAAACATCTTGATGTTGTTAAATTTTTCTACATTGTCTTTTTCTAGAACTCAGTCTCTGCAATGGTACTGAGAATGGAGTCTTGAGGTAATGGAGCAGATATAAATTAAATTCACCTACCATGACCAAAAGTCAGCTGGGTGGTAGTGATAGAAGCACTGAACTTGTTGTCAGAATATCTAGATATATTATGGCTCTGTCACTTATAATCAGCAAGAGCATATTTTTCTACAGTATTTGAGAAACTATTTTTTAAAAAATATGTAAAATAGGAACAACAATATCTATTCCATAAGAGTATTGGGAAGAAAAATGCTTAATTTTTTGAAAAGTAATTAGCTCAGTATCTTTTTTTAATTTATTTTTTATTGTAATAATTCGTGCAATATTACATACATCTTTGTTAAGTACAAGTTGTTCAGTGCATTCTCAAAACACTTTTCCTGAATCTAGATCATGACACAAATGAAGGATACTAATAACCACTGAAAGTTGAAATTTGGAGTTAGAAAAGATCTTAGATAGTTTTGACCAATCTACTTATGTTTTAGAACATGAAATCCAGTTGAGCTGATGCCTAGGATTACATAGCTAATGACAGTCCTATGGCTGAAATTCTGGCTTCCTGTAAGAAGATGCGAGGACTTTTTACCAGTGAATTCTACTGTAAAAAGAATGACACTGGTTACTGAATATGACCAGTCATCATGTGCCACAGGACCCATGTTTGTTAACAGAAGCAGGAACTATATAGGTGTGGTGTATGGAGGATTGGGTTCAAATAGAGTTCCTGTGTTTACTAACAATGCTTTCTAGCAGGTCACTTCCTTTCTCTGAGAAATAGCACCGTAATGTTCTTCTCAATTGTTGCCTCAATCAGATTAGGAAAAAACAGTGAATGAACTTAGCACCATGTTTTGAACATAGGGTGTGAGATAAATATTTGTGAAATTTAGACCTGTGTTTTGAATTCATTCAATGCATCCTGAGAATCTAGCTAATTTTTCCTCAGTAGTGTTTTCACCAAATTGTCTGAACAATTACTTTCACTGTATAGTTCTTGATGCTTATGGAAAGTTAGCCACAGGTTATTATAGTTAACTTCCTAAGGTCACACTTCTGCACCTGACATTGAATTGCAACCTCCAGGTAGCTGATTTCAGTGTCTTCAGACAAACGCCTGTTTGTGATCGTGGAACTTTATATTATTCCATTCACTCTAGTTACTCATTTCACTCCCATTGAAAGCTAGAGAGGTGTTTGTTTTGTCTTCTAGATTTTAGCCACAGATAGGCAGATCTGCCTGCCTGTCGTATTTTTAAGGCCAAAACGACCTCCAGAAGGGGATTACTTTTAATTGGATCTATTTATATTCTCCTTCATTTCAGCAAGAGCACTGACCCATGCCAGGAGCACTTCTGCCCAGTGGCCTGCCCCAAATTGATACAGTACTTGACCTGTTACACTCCATTTCCTGAGCTGCAGTCCTGATAGAATCTATTTCCATAACCCCCAGCACCCTGACATGACTGGGATGGCAGACTTCTTCTCTAACAATTGTCTTTCCTCCAACTAGCTTTCAGTACAACTACTCCATTATTAGCTATATATATATATATATATATATATATATATATATTTTTTTTTTTTTTTTTTTTTTTTGCCTGCTACAAACTCATACAGCTAGGCGATGAGGGAGCATTTCCTTATGGAAGCCCTTTACATTCAGGCTGTCACCTCACTCTCAGACCTGTGCAGTGGTGAGTGACTCCAGCTGCAGTTTTTCATTCTCCCGTCAATTGTTAGGTATTAAATTCATTTTTTTCTTATGGTCTATGATAAATTTTTCATTAATAGAAAGTCTGATAGAAATGTACTGAAATCTTGAGAGAGACTCAGTTGATATTATGGCTGTATGATTTTATATATGCCCATAGTTTAAAAGCAGATTTTTGATGTTCTTAAACAGATCGGGATAGGTCACACATATTGATATATTGTGAAATGAAAAAAAAAAAATGAAGAAACTCTAAAAGAACATGCTCAGCATAAACACTTATTTGAAATACACATGCATATGTACATGTATAAATACAGATAAAATATAAATGAAAAGAGAACCACAAAATCTGGAAAATAATACATACACTGTTAAGAGTAGTTAATTTCTGTAGCATACAATGAAGGGGGATGCTCTCTTTCTAGTTTGTATGTTTCATAATTTTTTGAATACTTGCAATGAATGAGTTTTAAACACAGAGAATCAACAAAAGAAATAGGAGAAAGTTCGAGCAGGTGTATATGGTTCCAAGAGGATGCTTTGCTCTTTTGAGTGACACAGTGGAGAAGAAAGGACATGCTGACATTTCTTATGAGAAGCTTCTTAACATTTAAAATTTATTTGTAAACCAAGTTTACCTACTATTAAGTAAATATTACCTAATAAGTTTGGGCTCCTCTATTATTCTGTTATATGAAATAACCATTTTGAACACTTTTGTGCAATTTAAATATTTAGGATTGTTTAGTTGGACATATTAGAATTGGGGTTTTGAAGTTCCAACATTGAATAATGTATCTACATATACAGGGGGAATAGTAGTGGTGACATGTAGAAGTTAATTGCTAAATATACAACATATAAAATAATGCAGTCTTCTCTTCTTCTTTGGATGGCTGATGAAAGTTTTAATATGGTTCTAAAGCATAGTATAATTGCAGTGTGTTTTGCCCAAAATATTTTGTGGAATTGGGGTGTTTTCTACCTCTGAACTACACCTCTAGCCCTGTTTTATTTTATTTTTTAAAATGTTAAAACAGGGTCTCACTAAGTTGATGAGGCTGGTTGTGAACCTGCAATCCTCCTGTCTCAGCCTCCCAAGTACTGGGTTTACATGCATACACCATCACGCCTGGCTCTGCCCAAAATATTTTGGACACAACCACTTTATCTTTTCTTCTGGATAGGTGAAAGTGGAAATTTCCTACAAGTGAAGGTCTGTAAAAGATAATGTTTTTGCTGGACACTTGTTAAAAAGGGCCACACAGGTTTTAATCAAACTACTGTGGCAGGCAGGGAAAAATATCTTCATTAGAGGACTGAAACTTACTCCAAATATTGTAGAGATGGCTGGGAATTCATAGCAAACAAGCAGAGTGAGGGATCTATTGGTGATGGGACGTTTCAGAAAATCTTGGTTAGAAATCAAGGATAAGGAAGTTATTACTAACAGAATTCTTGCAACAGCCCCGCCAGGCAGACCAGGGTTGAGACTACTTGAGAAGAGGGCTCAGAGAAGCTTGACTTAACTGCAGTTAAGGAGAGTCTTCATCCATGTTTCATAATGATATTCAGGTATCAGGTTGTAAACCTCCACTAACAGAGGTTTCTATAGTTAAAAATTCAGCAAGTTGTAAGATGCAGTGTAAGTTGTGAGATCTGCGTTTCCTAAACAAGATTCCAGAATTTCTGCTTACGGGAGGAAAGTGACATGTACACATGCTCGGTGCATGAGAGAAAGGCAGAACATTAGTGCATTCAAGTGCCCCAAGCAAGGCCATACTTTCCCATATGCATTAGAACATGACACATGGCAGCTGGACTGCCTAGACCCATAGGCATCTCAGTTCTAACCAGCGAAAGCTCTGGGACCTTTGGCAATTCACTTACTTCTTCTAGACATCTGTGATTGTGTTAAGTAAACATAATAAAGGTAACTGTCACATCATTATGAGGGCTAAATTATCATAACTATGTAAAACTATGACCATCATGAAAATAATATACATTTACACATATAAATGCTTTTAATATTATTCTGTCCATAGTACATGTTCAATAAGTATTTGCCTTTGAGTCTATCATTTTCCTTCCTAGGGATTTTTTTCTTAGAATCTCTTTAGTCTTCTCTAAATCTGTTCCTGGAAACATCTCTATATCTATTTAGACAAGTCTAAGATTCCCTTGCCACTTGGTAAGAAGCTCTTATTTATTTTCTCCTTGGGGATATTTAACAACTTTTCACAGCAGTTAAAGCATTTCATTATCTTGAGCAAAGGATGTGGGATAACTAAGGTTATTGTTTAACAATGAGGAAATTGGATTCCTATAACACATATATTTGATGATTTTGTATATACATGTATATTTGGTATATATGCATGTATACACATTATACGCACACACACATAAATTGAATCATATCCTTCTTCCACTTTAAACTCTCCATTGCATCCTATTGTACTTAAGTTTAAGCTCTTTTTCCATAGTCTATTATGTACTGCATGATACAAATTCCTCATATTTTACACATTAAACACCTGTTAAACTAGGCTTTAAGTAATTCATTAAATTTGCAAATGTCTTTCAGCCTTGGAGGCTTTGCATGTGTTCATCACTCTGCTTGGAATATATATCTTCTTGTTTTTATGGAAGTCTTCCTCTCATCATTTTTATCTGAGTTAAAATATATCTCCTCAGAGAGACTGACCAAAACTATCTTATATCATTCTATTGATCAGCCCCTTCTTTACTTTTTGAATAATACCTATAATTTTTAATAATTTTATTGGTTTGCTTAATTGTTTTCTTGGTACTTATCACTCTAATGTAACTTTCATGGACCAAATTTTGAATTTACTAATAATTATTGAGGAAACTTCTCATTTTATATCTTGTTTTCTTTCTTTCTCTCTCTCCCTCTTTTTGTGATATTGTAGATTGGACCAAGGGACATTCTTCCTCTGAGCTATACCCCCCAGTATTTTTTATTTTTTAATTTTTGAAACAGGGTCTTGCTAAAATCTCCATGATATGTCCTGCTATCTTCCTGTCTCAGTCTCCCAAGTACTGGGATTACAGACATGTTCCACCGTACCTGGCTTATATCTTACTATTTTCTTAAAGACAATGTTTTAGTTTCATCTTGCAAATGAACCTCATAAGCCTTAATGTTGGTGGGAAGCTATCAGTAATTTAATTTTTAAAACCCGTGGAATTTTTTTTATAAGATCAACAGATTCCCTGCCTTGTTGTGAACCCACAAAAAATCTATGCTGTGATCAAGGAATGAAACTGGCTGCCTAGAAAATTACAACAAACCTGTCTATTTTCATCTTCTAGTTTGCGATAAATGGGGGAAAAGTGTTAAATCAAAATAAGCAGAATGTTTACTTTGCTTTCAGCTTTAATAATTAAATGTATTATTCACAGTTAAGGAGTTTTACTGATCCACACTTTCTTCCCTTGTTTTTTCCATGATCCCACAAACCTCCCTGTATCTCTCTCACCTTTTTCTTTTGTTAAATAAATGAATCTAAGTAAACAGTTTTGCACACTGAATAGCAATTTCCTCTGTACATTCCTGTATTTCATGGATGTATATTTGGACTAAATCACATTTTATATTTAGTCCTGATTATAATGTTTATATTTTAAAGCAATTTCTCCATTTCTGTGTTGTCACACAGCTGTTTACTCAAAATTTTAGCAATAATTTTACAAGTACTTTCTGAGCACCTGTTATGGCCAAAGCATTTTGCTAGATAGTGTATGTTGATGAATTAAAAATATTCAAATTCTGGATATATTCAAACTAGTATTTATGTAACTTAAATCTACTAGTCATCACTTAAAGGCTATGCATATATAGTTATGAGGAATCTTCTGTTGCTCCAAAAGATAATTGATTTTCTGCCTAGATTCAACCACAGGGTATACTGAGGAGATACAAAAGCTATCACTATGGCTCTCCCTATAATTTCATGTATGTAATTATTTTTAGATGCTCAACCTTTCCTTTTCTGGTACAAACATGTCACTATTATTATCTTTAATCCATTGGTTTGAGTGGAACTTATGTTACCTCCTAGAATGGGCACATTACTCAGGCTTGTCCAAATAGAATAGAATAATTTACAGACCCATATTCTGGCCTCATGTTCCTGGGGCTGTGTCCTTCAGTGATGTTAGCTTAGCTTCTGACCAGACTGTAAAGAACTCAACTCAATAACTGAGGCCAGTTTATCTCTGGTCTCCTTTAAGTCAGTTAGGATGAGACTTCAAATCCAAAGGTAAGGCCTTTGTCCCTTGTCAGCATTGAAGAAGCTATAGAAGATAAATTTTTATCCTTTATCAAACCTTATGATTAAGGTATTAAGTCTGGGGGGTGAGGAGAATGAAGTAAGACAGGAAAAATAAAAATAAGTAAAAAGGAGACAAACTGGAAAGGAAAGGAAAACTAGTTTTAAAATCTAGAAACTTCATAAACCTTATCTTCATCCCACAGGGCCTGCTTTTTTCTTAGGCAAAATCCTCAGTAGGCTCACACCCTTAATCAAAAAGGTCTCTCTCCCCACTTGAGATTCCTGGAATTCCTAAGGAAGGTCAAGCTCAGCTGCCACCCAGTCACCACCCATTGATGTCAGGAACCTGAGGATTCTGAGGAAGTCCAGACCTTTACCTCTGGGGTGCACCCATATCCACTCCCTCACAGGTGTCTTCTATAGAATAAGAACTGTAAAGACCCCAAAGTGCTCTTTCCTTCTTGAGATGGCTTGTGTTCTCCCTTGAATGTGTATTTCTCACTTTCCTAAATAAACCTTGTTTTGTCTCTGAAAAAAAAATAAGTGGACATATGAGAAACTCAGTATGTCCTGCAATGTGAAAAGACTGCTAGAAGACCTGGGAAATGAGTGCTCTCTTTTCACAATTTTGTATGCTAGGAGAATTGCAGTGTATCTGCAGCCGGGAATGACGTCAACACAGAAGGAAATGCAACTTGCTGTCCTTTGACTTTATGGTTAGTATTCTTATATCCAATCAGGCTTGAATAAGTAAGATTTTTTTCTCTTTAATTTTTCATTTATTTGAGCCAACAAGTTCTCTTTTAATTCAATCCAATTAAAATTATAATAAAAACACAGAAAAAATATGCATGGTAACTGCTGAATTCATATTGAGTCATTATCACTAGAGGAATGTCAGCAAATTGGGAAAATGCTCAGAGCAGTTAACAACTATTTCCTACTTTGATTGTGTGTGGGAATGGACTGGGTCATCCTAGAAAGGATGAGGGAGCTAACAGGGCAACACCTGGACTGTGTCACTTAGAAGGCCCAAAGAACTGATCCAGAACTCACACACTGCTTCTGCAGAAGTATGTAGACAGAGAGAACCTCACACTTACCAGTAGGAGGCAAAACTCAAATGGAACATAACAGTAACTTTGCTTTTAATTGTTAATAGAGACATTTTAACAGATGCATAATAATGTCCAGTGGGCTAGTTATGTTGAAGAGCAACCAGACTTGCTGTGTGCCTCAAATGGGACAGTGGAGACTTGTGAACCACAGGAAAGAGACTTCAGTTCCAAATGAGAAAGAAATTTCTAACAGGGTTTCTGAGGAGTAAATAGACTGGTTTGGGAAATGAGTATCTCATCACTAGCCATTTACATGCCAGTAGGTATAAATTCTGAAAAGTGACTTAAACACATAACTGCAGGCTAGACTTGACTCTGTTTCCTCCCTGTCTAGTGTTGAGATGTGAAAGTTCAATACAAATTGTAGTCCAGCTTGATCTGCAGTAATTATCCCTAGATCTTTTTTTTTAAAGATATAATTGTATTGATTTTAAAAGTACAATTTTTAAAAAAATATAATTTTGTTGGTTCATTATAAAAATATAATTTTATTGGTTCATTGTAATTATACATCATAATGACGTTCAGAGTGATAGAAACATACACATGCTACACACAGCACTTGATATATTTCCCACCAGATCCCATACCTGCCCCTCCCTGTATATATTATTGAGACTTGTGTTGATAATTTCCTGTATGTACATAGCATTATTTGAACTGTTTCCTTCATTATATCACCTTCTTCCTCCACCTTTCACTATTTTACTGGAATCTCTCCTCCTTTATCTGAAATCTCTTTTGTTTCCCAATTACTCTAGCTAGATCTTCAAAACTCTCCATTCTTTCAGGAGAGGCAGACATTCCATTAACTATATGTAACATCTCTGTCTCCACTGAAATATGCCAAGATATGGAGGCATGGAGCTCATAAAAATAGTGTCAGAGTAAAATTTTAATTATCTTAAAATAGATATTAAAAACAACAAAACAACAACAATAACAAAAAGAAGCCTTAAAAATCTCTATCTGAGGCTTAAAAGGGAGTGAGGATTTGGCAATCTTCCAACTGTATTGATCAATAGAAACTGCCAAACTATAAGATTTAAGTAATTAAGTGATTTGGATGTTTAAGTCAATAAAATTAATTATGCAATTAACAAATTCTCATACTTTATCATGTGGATCATTGCTCTTCAATTGTTTTAGTGTATGAAATTCTATTGCATAATGAAACTTAGTTATTAAAAGGAAGGAGATGCTCTTTTAAGTGTATACTATAATAAACGTGAGACTCTTGACCTAGATTTGTGCTTATATTTTGTGGAGAGAACACAGGAAGGCAGGTCCATGTTGGAAGAATCACTTTAGATAAATGACCTTGGATTGGTTATTAAATTTTTTTCAGCCTCAGTTTCTTCACCAGTAAAATGGAGATAATATACTCACCAAATCTATCTGTGCTTTAATTTTTAATCTCAACTCATCCTAATACTCTAGATATCTTAATTTATACTTCCCTTTCTTGAATCTGTTTTCCTTTCCTTAAGTTTTTCTCGTATTTTAGGCTTAGCCTAAATCTTTTTTGATCCCTAATAATACATCTTTGTCCATTGTATGATATCAATCATACAATCTTCAACTGTTCTTTTATACTTTGATAGTAATTATTTCAATTGTAATTTGACTGTTTTTAATGTTGCTATAAGTTTTTCTTTCCTTTTCTTTTCTTTTTTGGTACTGGAGATCAAATCCAGGGACATTTTACCTCTCAGCTACACCACCAGCCATTTTTATTTTTTGTTTGGAAACAGAGTCTCCCTAGGTTGCTGAGAGCATTGCTGTATTGCTGAAGCTGTCCTCAAACCAGATATCCTCTTGTTTCTACCAAGTGCTAGAATTATAGGCATGTGCCATACCCCTAGTTTTAATGTGATTTTAATCTCTTTTTCTCTTGTCTGTTTTAATCATTTCCTATAACATCATTTCCTTACTGCATGCCTCTCATATGGTGATCAATAAAAATTTTCAAAAACATATTCAATAAAAATTCAGTGAGATAATATTCACCAAATACTTAGAAAAGAATTTCATTCTTTTGAGAACTGCTATCAATAAAAGCATTCCTCTTTCCTCTCCTTTATTTACCAGAATCAGTGACCTTCAAAGTATAAATCATAATAGCTAGAAATTCACATAAATAGGTATTTATGAAAAATGTTTATAGGGCTTGCCAAAAATTTAGGGCTACTTATATTTTTAATTACTTTGCTGCCTCTCTTGCTATTAATTGTAAACTCCTCTGAGGACAGGAGCTATATCTATATTGTTTCTTGCTCTTCTACCAGTTCATCTTAGCATGCCATATCATGCAATTTGAGATTTACACCAAGTTTATGAATTCATTTAAGCCAAAGTGGAGGGCAATATTAAACATGAAAACTGAGATAATTCCAGCTGCTAGATAGTGGTTAGGTTAATGTGGATCCAAAGTGTACATGGCCAGAGAAGCTATAAGGCTATTGTAGTTTTTCATGTAAGAAGTTGTGATGTCTCAGACCACAGTGGATGGAAGTAGAGACTGGAACTCATTGATGAATACAGGCATATTATAAAAGTAGAATCAGCAGAGATTGGTGATTGATCAAGTGATGCTGGGTAAGAGAGGGAGGTAAATCTATTATTATTGCTATTATTATTAACAAAAATTATAGGCGCTTACATTTTGTGGTATATATGTGCTAGGCAAAAAAGAGGTTAGTTACCAAGGAAAAAGTGATTAAACATGTCCCTGTAGAGACACCAGAAATGTGCGTAGAATCGGGAACTAGTTTTTAAATTAAATTTTTTGAGAAAATTTAAACAGCATACTGAAATATATTTGATATGCTAAAAAATCCCTGTAAATGCTTAGTGTATACAATTTGATGAGTTTGAATATAAGTAACATATATACTCATTATATCACCACCACAATCAAGATCACAAACATATCCATCACCTCCAAAAGTTGTTTTGTTTTTTCTTGGTTTGTTCATTTATTTGTTTGTTTATAACACTTAACTCAATATCTACTCCTTAAGTTTTGATAAGCACAATATCCTATTGTTCAATATAGTTACTATGTTGTAAACAGATCTCTAGAACTCATTTATCTCACATAACTGAGATGTTATATGCATTGAGTAGCAACTTTCCATTTCCCCCTCTTCCCTCATTCTGGCAACCATAATTCTGTCATCTAGATTTGGGGCCATCTTTATCTCTTCTAATGGCAGTGAGTAAGGAAAATGTTTGAACTGAAAAAAAAAAGCATATACTTAAGGGCAATATTACTTTGTTTTCTGTAGAGCAGAAAGGTGTTGTTCAATTGATCAGTAAATAGTTGTTTCCAATATAAACTAGTAGAGTTTCTCTCTGTTTCCTTCATTTTTCCTGGGAAAATGAGACTGGGGTCAGATTAGGAGACATAGCTGTGACTTGTACAGTTAAGATGATTGACAGCCCAGAGTGAGAAAATATGAGACTGGTGAGGTCCCTGACATTGTGAAGACAAGCTTTACTTCTACAAAGAAAATAGAGCTGTGAACACAGGAAGAGGGAAAAAAAAAAGAAGAAAGAAGAAAGAAGGCCTCCTGTGACAGTGTGCCCAATTCAGTGGGCAGCTGAGCTCAGGAAAAGAGTAGGCACAAAATGTGAAGGAATTCAATGATAGTGCAAGTTGAGTTCAATGTGGGGAGAGATGGGAGAGGGTCATATGCATATGGAGCCCCTTTCCTGTGACAGGTAGTGGGCTAGGTGTTTGCATATGCTGTCATGTTTAGTCCTTGGTATATGCTAGGCTTCATTTCTATTTCTATTTCCCAGGGGAACAGACTTGGGCTAGTCATCACTTGCTTATGTTCACACATTACTCAGTGGTAGAGGCTGGACAAGTTCCCAGGTTTGTCTAATTCCAAAGTGCAAAGTGTGTGTGTGTGTGTGTGTGTGTGTGTGTGTGTGTTAACATCATTATGCCACAATTCCCAACTCAAAATTCCTTAGGGGCCAGGTAGGTAATGTAAATGAGCAAAACTGGCTTGGTTACAGAGCATTAGGTGCGGGGAGCACCTTACAAATTGGAGAGCATGTGCTGCATTTCAAGGGGGGCAGCCCCCACTTAGCTCCAGGAGGACACTGCTGTGTGGAGGATGTGGACTCAGTGTTGTCAGATCTTCAAACTTCATAAGACAAACTGAGAATTTGTGTTTTTATGTGAAATCTCTTAATTTGTACATGCTGCTAATTAATTCGGTATTTCAGAAAGCTTTTGACTGATCAAACGGAGCTCTTCTGAAGGCTGAATCCAGCTGGTGACTGCGGGGTGGCGATCTCCATGTTACACCTGCTGCTTGGGGCTCACTTGGCACTTACCACATTCAGACCCTTGTGGCATCATGGCTGGAGGTTGTGTAAATACACAGGCAGTCAGAAAAGCTCTAGTCACACTGAAACAGGTAATAAATGGAAAAGAGCACAAGACGAAGATTACACTCTGCCCTTTCACTGGAGGGATTCTGATGGGAGCCAGAATAAAGGTAATTAGTTCACCTGTACAGTCAGCAGCCTCTGCTGTATCCATGGCCTTTTTTTCTGTGGTTTCTGTCATTCACGGTCAACTGTGGTCTGGAAATACTAAATTACCCATTCACATAAATTTGATTATAGAATATTGTTATAATAGTGCTATTATATTGTTGTTAAGGTCTTATTGTGCCTAATATCTAAATAAAGTATTATCATAGGTACATATGTATAGGAAAATACATCGTATATATAGGATTTAGTGTTATCTGCACTTTCAGGAACCCACTAGGCATCTTGGAATGTATCTTCTGTGGATAAGGAGGGGCTACTTTATCAGCAGTTTATATGGCTGGGTTACACCCATTCACAAAGCCATATCTTAAAAATATTCAGGAGTTTGGCAATCTAGTGTTAAACCATTGGTAACTACCAATACACACACTAAAATTCAAGAGGTTTAAAAAAAATTTAGTACTAGGGATTGAACCTAGAGGCATTCTTGGATGTACCTTCCACCTTTTTAATTTTTTTTTGTTTTGAAATCAGGGTCTCCCTAAGTTGCTGATGCTGCCCTGAGATTTCTTGTCTCAGCCCCTCAAGTACTGGGATTCCAGATGTGTGCCACCATGTCCAACTGAATTTTTTTTTCCTCCAACAGTAAAAATAAGAGATTTTTTCCCCCCCAAATTAGTTTGCTATCACATTACTACCTGTAACTTATGGAAATATTTGTTTACTAAGTAAAACAATTTAAAATTTATTTTTAATATCATATGGCTAACCCCTAAGGATTCATACACCTCTGAAGTACCAACTTATTAAAGAATCAGAAATTCATGTTATAGTGGACTCAACTTATCATTTTATTTCCATGTTGGTGACCACGCAAGGATGATTTCACCACTGTAGCTGGAAGAGCAACTAAGACAAAAATCTGCCTCTGGAATAGAAAGGAACCCATTGCATAATTAGTTCATTAATATCAGCTAACATTTAGTGAACAGTCCTACTTGCAAAGGCATCATTCTAAGAGAGTTGCAAATATCAAATTCTTATTCAATGAAATATTTTTCTATAAATGCTTTTTTGGGAAGACCTAACTGTATACCATTAAAACAATTTTTTTCCTGAGCTGTCTACTTTTTCTTTAAAATGTGCTTCTATGACCCTGAAAGTAAATTATATTAAGTTACCTCTTTCTATTTAAATTTAGTATAGTGAACCATATGGTGTCATAAGTTTTAATATATTTCTATATTTTTATTAAAACAATTAGATGCTAGAAATCAAGATTAAAACACATATTCAATTATTATAGGGATTCTGATAGCTATCCTTTTGTTTGCTTGTGCATATGTGTTATAAATATTTACCTGTAAGCTTTTCTATCACATTGCTATAGATAGAATTTAAAAATTTTCCATATTCCTATATGTAAGTTCTCTTATATAAAATTTGCTGTAAGTTTGTGGTGTTAATACTAATTTTGAACTCAAAACTATTTGGGGATCAGTCTTACTTTGAGCTCGAAAATAATTTTGAATACAAATACATTGAACAGGTTTTAGAATTTAAAAATGTATTTTCCTAATTTGTCATATAGGTAGTGGCCTAATTTTTAATCCCAGTACTTGGGAAGCTGAAACAGAAAGATTGAAAGTTCTAGAACAGCCTCAGCAGCTTAGTGAGACTTTTAGCAACTTGTGAGAGCCTATTTGAAAATAAGAAATAAAATAAGGCTGGGCATGTAGCTCAGAGGTAGAATGTTACTGGATTCAATCCCCAGTACCAAAATCAATCAATCTTTAAAAACTTTGTAGCCCATACTAAATAAGATAAAAAGTTTGATTTTATTTTAATATCATCTTTGTAATCAAGATCTGCAGATTTACTTATCTTGGGAAATTAATAATTTTCTTCATGAGATAGAAAAATGCAATGTAAATATAAATATCTACTAATTATTATGAAAAGGAACCCTCAGAATACCCATATCTTTCAGGGGCTTAGATGGGTGAAATTATTAAAAATCAATATGGAAAAGTATATACAAATGTTGCGTGTTATTGAGAGTGTAAATCAATGAGTTTGGGAGATAAGAAAGGGCTTAGGTCAGGTGCTAAGCATTGTCATAACCTCATCTCTTGAATGAAGAGACAAGTTAGGACCAGACTTTTTGGGGAAGGCTTTATGGAAGAAATGAGATTTCAACTTGATCATGTAAAATGATGCGGGCTAAGTATGCAGAGAATAAGAGAAGAGACTTTAGATCACATATACCAAGGTACCATTGTATAAAGTGGCATTTAAAGGATGCCATGAACCTGGGCATGATGGCTCACACTTGTAATCCCAGTACTTGGGAAACTGAGACAGAAGAATCATAGGTTTGTGGCCAGACTCAGCAACTTAGCAAGACCCTCTGCAACTTAGCAAAATCTATTTCAAAATAAAAAATAAATACGGTTGGAGTTGTAGCTTGGAGGTAGAATGCCCCTAGGTTCAATCTCTAGTACCCTTAACACACACACACACACACACACACACACACACACACACAGAAGAAAGGAAGAAAGAAAGGAAGGAAGATGCCGTGCAATGGTAAACTAGGCTGCATGGAAGGAAAGACTCCTACTAGGGATAGGGAATGTAAAGCCCAATTATTTGGATAGTCAAGCTATGTTTTCTTTTCCCAGTTATGAAGGATGCTGGAATTTTAATCAAATAGATTGAGCAAGATTATTCATCTCTTCTTTAATTTGTAGTTTTAAAAACATAATTTTATTGATAGATTGTAATTATATATCATAGTTAGGTTCAATGTGATTGGAACATATGTGCACATAGCACTTGGTGTGTTTCCCTCCATATCCTACCCTGCTATCCCCTCTCCCCATACATATTCATGAGATTGATAGTGATGGACATAGCACTATTTGAACTCTTTACTTCTTAAGCCTCCTTTTTCCTTCCCCCTCCCCATTTCCTTCCCACCGACTCCTTCTACTATTCTACTGGTGTTACTCCTTTATCTAAAGTCCCTTTTGTTTCCTATTTTCTCTCCAGCTTGCACATATGAGAAAAAAAACATACAACTTTTGACTTTCTGAGGCTGGCTGATCACATTTAGCATAATATTCTCTAGATCCATTTAGTTCCCTGCAAAAATAAATAAATAAATAAATAAATAAATAAATAAATAAATAAATAAATAAAAACATCAGAAAGGCCACAGATACAAGCTAAAGATTGACTCATTTGTCAGTATATTCTAGGTATCTTTCTGTGCACTGAGACACAAAACAGAGCAAACCATATTCCTATTGAGTTTAACATCAATGAAAAAAAATGAGATAGATAAGTCACTGAAATAAATTCAAAATATGTTTAATACTATAATAAGTGCTTTATAGCAAAGGTCATGTGAAGGGAGAAGTTGTTTGTTTTAAATAGAATAGATTGGAAGGTTTTCGGAAAGGAGTTGATATTTGAGCCTGACACAGGGTATGAGAGAGAAAGAGAGAAAAGAGAGAGAAGCATCCTATCGA
This sequence comes from Graphiurus murinus, assembly GCA_004027655.1. Taxonomy (NCBI): domain Eukaryota; kingdom Metazoa; phylum Chordata; class Mammalia; order Rodentia; family Gliridae; genus Graphiurus; species Graphiurus murinus. The sequence goes on along the minus strand of PVLC010003518.1, from coordinate 54,593 downwards.
GTTTTTGTGGACAGGCAAAAAATAATATACAACTCCTGTATTTGTGTGTGCTCACGTGCATTTTTATTGGACTAGCTAAAGAGAGAGAAAGAAAAAATCATGTGATTGCATGATGCTGTCTTACGGCTAGTGTTACATGAGAGCTGAGCTCACTTTTGGATGTGAATTGGAGATTGGACTCTTCTGTTACATGTCTCTAATCATAAAAGCAATTTATTTGTCTCGTATTGAAAAGTGATACTGTCTGTGCTGTTATTTCCTTCATTGAACTTAAGATTGACTTTATGCAGTTCAGTTACAAGCACCATAAACTCTCCTGTGACCTTGTGCTCTAGTCTCATGCAGACCTACTTGGCTGCAGTCTGGATATTATTGACAATACATAATGCATTGCTAAGACATTGAAAATATGCCACAAGGCTTTGCTCCAAAGAACTGTATTACATTGCTCTATGGTTGACCTTTCATTGCTCAGACTCCATTAGAAGGCTTGAGTTCCCATATTCTTCCCCCATACCCAGAGGTAAAGTGGTTCTTAGAACATAAGAATCATCTTTATGGGACTTTTGGGAAGGCAAATAGATATGCAAAGTTTCTGCTGTAGTTCTTCAGTACTATGGAGAAGTTCAAAGCTATGCCACATGTGATGCTGACCTACTGGTTCACTTGTTTATTTAAAATAAGCATTTATTAAAAATCTATTCTGTCAGGCAAGTTGTTCAGCATTATGCAATCAAAGTTAAATAATCCTCAATGCCCACCCTCAGGGATTCAGTGTAAAATGGGGAAATATATAATATAATGAGATATTACATTGCCATAGTAGAACTACACAAATAATTTATGGGATAGGAGCAGAAGCACTTAACTAAGTTGGCCTTGAGAGTCAGGAAGGACTTAAAAGAGGAGGTGATGTTTGAGTTGATGGTGCAGCCAGACAAGTTTGAGGAGCTGGTGTTGGAATTGAGACTAGGAGGATCATGAAGAGAGACTAGGTGTCTGATCATGAAGAGGCTTATATGGCCAAAAGGTTACATTTTATGTTTAAGATTACCATAGCCTAGAAAGATTGAAATGGGAAAGAAATACAATCCGACATGAGTTTTTAGGAAAAGCATTTAAGCAACAGTGTAGAGGCTAGATTAGAGAAACTATAATATCCAGGTTGTATAATCCAAGGAGGACCAACAGAGCCCTAAGAAGGCCAGTACCAGTGGTTTAAAAAGAGTGGGGAGAGGGAAAATTCATAGAAGTGGGAAATATTAAAGTGTTAAAATTAAAAACATTGTCTAATTAAATATGAAGAAAAACAGAGGGAGAAAAAGTATTTAAATACATAACACTTCTAGCTATTAAACGCTAAGTTGATTCTCTTTGTCTCTAATGGGCAGACTTAATTTGTGTACCCAACCTTAATGGATACATTAGGATAAAATGTTTTGTCTGGGTCCTCTACCTTTCCTCTTCTGCTTTTAGGGAAATAACTTTGGCAACAGGTGAAATTGTCATGTTCAGTTGTTGAGTGGATGATGAGTTGTTGAATGGAGAGAAAGGGAGAAAGAAAGGAAGAGAAGTAAAGGGGAAGGGAAAGGAGAAAGAGAGGACAGGAGTTTTTATTTGCAACATACTTTTATTGGTGCATTGTAATTTTACACCATAGTGAGGTGAGGTTCAAAGTGATACAGTCATACATGCACACAGCAATTGGTGTGTTTCCTTCTGAATCTACCATATACATGTTAGTGAGACTGGTAGTGATACCTTCATATAAAGACACTACTTTATTTGAAGTCTTCTACAAGAGATTTTTTTTTCTAGTGCCAGGGATTCCACAGTTTGCAAAATCAGTGATTGAAAAGTAATAAGTTAAATTATAGTATAAGGGAGTTGAGGATGCTACATGATTAATTTTGAAGTGAAGTTAGTTTAGATTACTGAGACTCAGCCCACTGGCTATCTCTTAGCCAATTAGTTTGAAGATCAGAAGATGAAAAATAGGTCACCAGTAAGAAGGTAAAAGCTTAAAAATTATAGTGTGTTAGAAAGATAAATGAGGTAGTAGTGTTTTAAAATGAGGAAGATGAGAAAAATCAAAGGCAAAAACTTGGGGAATATTAACTGTTAAAAGTAGTGTAGAAAAACAGAAAATTGTGATTAGAGACTGAGACTCAAAAGGTAATATGAATCCTATTTAAAGAGTCATGAGTTAAAAACAGCATTATCATTCCTAACTTTGAGAAATATACATTTCAGAAAATCTAAATAATAATTGTAATAGTTTAAAAAGTAATATTGGTCTCTAGAATTTTGCAAACGGATTTTACTTTAAAATAGCATAAAACTACTGTATTAATCTGTAGTTTCTATAAAAGCTTCTAGCTGTATATGAAAGAAAACCCAGCTCAAACAAGGGAACTTATTAACTTATGTCAGCAAAAAGATTCAGAGTTACTCAGAATTATAGGTGATGGTTTGGGTTAATTTCCCAAGAGAAAGCCTAGGAGTAGACAAATATTTGAGTGCAAGTTGATTGTGACATGCAACCTTTGTGGAGGGGCAAAAGGAAGAGGCCAATATAGGATGCATAAAAAGTGCAGCGTTATGAACAACTTAGACTGTGTTTGAGACTTCTGGGGCACAGAGTAGACTATGCCTAAGAGTTACTCTATGAAAGGGTGAACAAGTAAGTACATTCATGCCACATCTACTCTATTATTGTTTAAAGGGCTGCTTCCAGGTCACACTGATTCTCTAGCATTTCCACCATCCACAAATAGAAGCCACATATATTTTATAGACAGAGAAAACCTACGACAGAGTTGTCGATGCTTACAGTTGGAAGCTCTAAGCATCTGTTGATATTTCAAATGTAAAGCATTTGTTGCAGATAGAGGAACTCTGATAATCTGACCTACAGTCCACTCCTGGACTGCTCAGATCTACTGTGTCCCCAAATTTACTTTACTCTGTGTAGACTACTCCAAATATAAAAGGCCTACATAATATGAAGAGAGGGAGCCTTTTCCTTAATGGTAGGAAATAAGAAGTACAGAGTACAATAACATTTTCTTTAGTTTGGGTGGGGATGGTCCTAGAATACTCCAGAATTCCATATGTTTAAATACTTCACTGATGTAGAAAGTCACTTAGCCTCTGAGAGTTTGCCACTCTCTTTTACGTGTGTCTTGCATGTGAGGGCTTCTAGAATACTTACTATTTCCTATCCATAGTAAGTCTGATTGGCTTGATGCAATTAAAAAAAAAAACATACCACCAGTGTGTTTGCTTTTGAAATACCAAGATGATTGATGTTCCAGATGATCAAGATCTTTTAGACCATTGTAGCCAAGAGTAGGAGAGTTAATGTGCCCTTGGAGTAAGATTATGAATGTGTGTATTTCAACTGAATGAGTTCTTTTTGGGTTTGAAAAGATTTCAACTGCCAGATGTGTTTTTTGTAAGGATAATATTGGTGAATTAAGATATATATTGAGACACTATACTTTCATCATTTAAATTTTTGGAATCAACCTGGGATGTGGTATTGTTTCTGAATTATGACTTGTTGGCAAGGGTTACTTAGACCGAGGAATATATCTTAGGATATATCTTAGAATATATCTTATGATCACAGAGTGGGTGTGCCGACAGTATGGACTCAATTACATGTGAGACAAACTTGAGCCAAGACTTCAGTAATGACTTGGACTATATATAGCCCATTCTAAATGAGGTCAATGAGGGTATTTGATACTGATAACAACTCTTACCTACTATATAATGGCTTTCAAAAATGTAGGTATTCATCTGTCCTCTGGGGTATTTATTCTTATAAGTGCTCTTAGGTCACTTTAGAAAAAAATTAGAGAAACTACTATTGCATATACTGCCTATAAAATTTCTATGCCCTTCAAGTGAAACTTGCCTGCTCTTTAATGGAGTGCTTCTGTGTTTAAGAAGGGACTCAAGTCTCTTTCTATTCCTGCCAAGTTTCTGGCTTTAGTATAGCAAACGTTCCAGTGCTATGAATCCCGTTTCTTTTGTATCATAACCATTATAATCAAATCTTAAGCTTGATTTTCAGCAGTCTTTCTTCTGCCTTCAGGGAATGTGGACCTATTTTAATATTTGGCTGGTTTTATTCCTCTGGGGACATTTTGGCTAGTAACACCTGCCTACCAACCCCATAATGATTGTAATTACCAATGTTCCTATGTCTTTTGAAGGCCAGAATATTGCATAAATGTTGTGCATTGCTTTCATTTGTACTTTATAGCAATGCACCACAGGTGAGATTGTTAATAACCTTGGTCCTGTCTCGTTCCACTGCACACATAAGCAGTGAAGGCCTTGCTGTCAGTTGACAAGTAATCTGTTTCCAGGACTCCACCTAGGGAGTCTGCAATGCTAAGGCTACTCAGGCACCAAATGTCTGAGGTTAGTTTCTCCCAGAAGCAGACTGCTAGGAAGAGTTTATTATACTTTGAGGAGATCCCGGAAAACAGTACTAAGGGGATGGGAAAGTGAGAGAGGAAAGGAAGAAAGTCAAGTAAAGGTATGTTCACATAAATTTTATTGCTGAGGCTCAATCTATCTGGGAGTATATGTTATAAGACAGTTTTAGAGTTATCCCCACTGAGGAGCAAGAAGCCTGGGGTATTTATCCCCCAATTCCTACCACTCACTAAACGGTGCTCATACATTACAGGCACTTTTGACCTCCTTTAAGCTCAAGTCAAACATATTCCTGCAGCCAGACAGAAGTCAGGTAGAAAGTTGCAGGTGCTGACTGTTGAAAGATATAGGTGTGCATAGGAGCCATAAGTGCATGGGATGCTGTGGCCAAGGCAGCAACAATACCTGGCTTTAATTGAGGACTTAAGGAAAACATTTAGGTCTACTTTATCTGCAATGGTTTTATCCCCAGTCTCTTCCACAGGGGCCACAGTTTCAGGCTTTTATATTAAGGGATCTGAGCATAATAGAAGAGATAGACCTCTGAGAGGTCTCTGAGAGTTTAAAACTAGTTTTCTAATTAAGTCTCATTGGCCCTGACTGGCCAGACTTGGGACAAATACCATTTCTGAGACATCCAGTGTGGACACATGGTGGAATGGCCTGCCTGCTTTAGTGTAAGCTACAAACCTGAGATCTGCAGCCTAGAGAAGGCATTCATTTCACTCTAAGTGCACAGTGTGAGGGTTGGGCATGGTGGAGTCTCACCAAGCAAGATTTCCACAGTAGAGAGAATAGAAACGATGTAGCAAAAACAACTGCTTACCAAGTCTTGTTTAATAATCTAACAACATTTGCAGTCTATTTACTCTGTTAAATAAAGAAAGTCTATTTACTATGGTAAGTAGCTACTTGTGTCTTATCTGCTTAGAATTTCTCCTTCTATCATGCATTTGAGATTTCATATTACCACCAATTGTATCACTTATTTTGGCATAGGCCATTTTCTTTTTCAGTAAAAATGTTTTCTATTATCAGTGAAGGGTAACACACTTAACATGGATTAGGTAATCAGATGAACTAGTCAAAGCAAGGCCCCCCTGGTTTGGAATATCTGGGGGAATTGAATGGAAATTAACATTTATCAAGCACCTGTTATTTTCCAGGCTATGTGCCAGGAACTTTACATAAATCATCTTTCTAATCCTCACAAAAACCATAGGAGGAGGATGCAATGATAGGCATTGCATGAGATGGGAAAATGAAAGCTCACAGGGACTGAATAACTTTGCAAAGCTCCTTGAGCTGGTGCAGGATAGAGCTTGGCGTCTGTTTCTAATGGTGTGGGCTCCATATGCTGAGCATATTGCGAAATAGACAGGAGCTTAGCAATTGTCTGACATATCCTATAAAAATAAATATGGTAGGCATGTGGCCAATAAGACTTCTTTTAGAAGGAAATCGTTGTCTGCAGGGGAAATTGGAACATGGGGGTCTGTGGGGATGATCTTAAAACCTTCAAAAATTAAGTCGAAATAACATTTGGGATATTTCCTTCCTCACTATTTGAAGAATGGTACTTACTGTCCTCCAGTCCTATTTCAGGAAAAAAAGTCAATATTTAATTAAGAAAAATAAGTTCCAACTTTTCCTCCCACACAGACTCTGATAATTTACCAAATTATTTCCCCCAAATGCTCTTATCATGTATGTATTCATGCACCCTGAAGCATGTAATGCTTACTCCCTGATAACAACAAACCTGTTATTTGCATCACTGGTCTCTCTGCTACTTTGTAAGATAATGTGGGAGGATATGGAGCAATATTTAGCAGCCCTACTGCATCTTTTATATTTTTAGTGTATACTTGATGAAAAATTATTAGCTCTTACATTGGAGTGCCTTTCGGGTTATTTATTTTTGCCATTATAATTTGTTCCCTCTCTATCCTCTCATGCATAGTGTTTTGGGATAAGTAAGAAGATCACCGAGAGGAGACATCACAACTGAGTCTCACCCAGGCTAATGCAAATAGAAGTAGTATTAACAATAAAAGTGACAAGACAATAGCAATAATAAAAAGGCTAAATATTCATTAAGCTCTGTTATGGGCAGAAAGCTTTCATTGCTAATTAAACAAATAGTCATTGAGTTCTCCATTTGTAACAGGTATCCAAACAGTTTCTGTTCCCTGGGAATATAATAGGTCACAAACAAGATACAAATCACTGCCACTGTGGCTTACAATGGTGTGTGTGTGTGTGTGTGTGTGTGTGTGTGTGTGTGTGTGTGCAAGTGTGCCCATGTGTACATATTGAGGAAAAGATGAAGAGACAGCTAATAACCAAAAAATTAGCAAAACGTGGAGTATATCAGACAGTGAATAGCACTGTGGAGGAAAATAAAATAGGTGGGAGGCTGGGGAGTTGATGGGGCCAAAGGAGGGTTATAATTTATAATTGAGTGGCTGAGTAAGCTGTAGGTTGATGCTTGAGTAGAGATCTGAAGGAGGTAAAAATGCTGGGCAGACAGATCCTTGAGGGAGGGAATGTCCAGGCAGAAAGAAGAGCAGTGCTGAGGCCTTGGGGTGACAGTACACTGGTTGCACACACTGCAGGAATAGCAAGGAGTTCACTGTGGCAGGAGTAAATCAGCAAGGTGAAATTAGTTTCAGATGGAGCAAGAGACCAGCTAGAGTAATGGAGGCCAGGTTGGAGAGGGCACTGTCAGGACTTTGGTTTTTACTCAGAGTGAAATGAAAAGCCACTAGAGGATTTGAGCTACAAGGCAACACAATTAAATAAATGTTTTTAAAGTAAAACTTGAACTATGTGTGAGCATGGATAACCAATTAGGAACCTTTGAGATCATCTAGATCAGAGATAATCATGTTGTGGGTGGGTGATTATCAGAGGCCAGCTATGTTTGTAGGGAAGGTTTTAGTAATGAGATTGCCAGTGAGAAAAATGCACCCGGAGTTGCAGACCGGAGGAGAAACAAATAGCTTTCTATGTAGACACAACAGCCCAGTCTTCTCATGAGAACTAACCAAACCATCTGGAGCTCAGCCCATTGGCTAGAGTGTCTGGCACCAGTCTCATACCTAAGGATCTCCGTGGTGAGCTGTAAGGCCATAGCCGCCCCACTTGGGTAGCTGCTTATGACAGGAGCCATCAGTATACAGTGCTTCTGTGGGTATAGAGGTTCTCCATCCTCACAGGAACTTGGGGTGTCTCCCAGTTCTGTGGGTTTTGAGTGGGTTATCACTTGGAAATGCACTGGCCCCAACAAAGCTTTCCATTCCATATAGGGACCTAGGTCATCTACCACTTCTGTGGCTTCTGAAGGGGCTGTTGCTCTGAACTGCACTGGCCCCAGCAAAGTATGTAATGGTTCAAACAAAGGGCTCTAGAAAAATCATGCTTGTTTTTCTAAGCACATGCCCTACTTTGTCAGAGAGGGCATTTGAGCTGTTCCTGTCTGAGGGGTCTGAGTCCAGGACCTCAGCCCACAGAGTCTATACCTGTGCCACCATCCTTTTAGTGTCTGTAAAAGCTTTTCCATTTTAGATGTTTAACCCCGAGTTTTCTCCTTACTGACAAGGTGGTATAAGGGGCACATAAGCACAGCTAAAAGGGGTATAAATATTTAACCAAACCCCCCAAACCCCAGATATGTCTGTCATATCTGGTCAACAATAAGCTTGTATCTTATCTATTACTGCTTCAGGTATTACTTTTGTCTTACCTGACCAGACAACTCTCAAGAATTTGACAAAATACTCAGGTCCCTGGATCTTGTTCCTTGATATCCCATCCTCATTCCCGGAGAGTGGCTCGGAGAATGCATATAGCTGCTTTTAACTCTGTAAGAGAATCAAAAGATAGCATAACATCATTGATATAATAGAACAACAATATAGTCTCAAGTTTTCACCAAAATGATAAATCCTGTGCCATTAAACCATGACACAAGATAGGACTATGCAGGTATCCCTGGAGCAATACCAAAAAGGTCCACTGTCACCATTCCCAGGTAAAAGTAAATTGTTCTTGGCTTTCTGGGGTAATGTCAATGGAAAAAAAGGCATTCACCAAGTATACAACATAATGGAACTGTCCCAGTTCATGTGACAGGTGATTCATCAATTTTGAAATGTTGGGTACCACTGCATGCAAGAGCAGTGTCACTTTATTTACCTCCTAATAGTCCACTGTCATGCTGCACTGGCCATAGGAGAGATTTGAATGGGCTATGAGTTGGGCAGACTACACTCCTTCTTCTAGTTTCAGTATTGTTTGTCCAATTTCCTCATGCCCCCTGGTAACTTGTACTGTCATACATTCATAATCCTGGTGGTTTGGGGAAGTTGTAGGGGAGCATGATGGGGATGTCTTCAAGTAATAGTCTTTACTATATACATCCACAGTTGGAATTCTCCAATAGTCGTTTGTACAGTCAATCCCTGCAATATGTCCACCTTCAGAATATATTCAGTTATGGGAGATTTTATACACACACACACACACACACACACACACACTATACTGCTTAGGAGGCAAAAATTTGATTCCCAAAGCCATTGGGTCATGTCTATTTACTTCCATTCTCTGGCAACTTGCTGGCATTTTATCTTTTCTCACTAGCTGTGATAATGTCTAGGAGCTGTTGCTACCATTGCTCCATCATTCCCAGGAGCTGCTGGGCATGCTAATCTGAAGGTAGCTGCAGGGGTGGCCTCCCATCTTTCTGAAGTCCACACCAGTAGCCTCTCAGTCTCCTTCAATCACAGTCTTTTTAATCTGCCCTGCATGGAGTTGGACTTAGATTTCCCAGACTGAAAGCTGGTTAGGTGCATTACCTCCTACTGGAAGTGGGCCTGGGGCTGCATGTGTTGATCCCTCTGCAGACCAAGCCAGTCTCCTGCCCCTGGAGTCTGTTCCTCTGCTCAGCTAGGCACTAGCTCCTTTTGGGAAGGTGGTGGGAGGGAGCATGTGTGGTAGCTCTCTGCCAGCACAAGCAGTAGAGCTGTGCTACCTTGGACTCTGGCCCAACCCCCACTCCTCTCTGCATTGTGCCCAGTCCACAGAGCTGCTGATGTGTACTGGAACGTCTGGTTTCAGGAATTCTAAAGTTTTCTGGAATTTTTCCAGCTGGGGAAGTATGTTGTCCTAATTTTCTGGTGAGGTTCACACCACCAGATATTTTGCTAGCAGGACCAAGGGAGGCTGGGGGCCACATCTCCTCCACCCTGGGTTGTTCCTCCTGGGGCTGCTTCTCCAGAGGGACACTGTAGACACTCACCTCATCCTGCTGACTACACCAAGTGTCGGGGGCTTGGTAAGGGGCCAGCTACAGTTGCATAAGAGGTTTTAGTGGTGAGATCTCATTTGAGTAAAATACATGTGGAGTTACCATTGGAAGAGAACAAATGGCAGACCCATCCGTTATATAGGGTTCTGCAAAAAAAGGGGGGGGGGCACACATCCATGCTGGCATGGATGTGCACTAACATGTTGTGTTTTGCCCAGTCACGCTCACACAATCAAGTGTAAATCTGTGGCTACGCAGGACAAGCAAGTCATGTCCCTTCTACTGGCTTGTACTTTCTCTGGGCCCTACAGTGATGGTGTGGAGCTAGTGAGAGGCAAAATTATCTGCTAAGTATTTTATCAACAGTATCTCATCTAATCAACTTTGAGAATTCGATGAAATAATTTCACTGTTATTTGACAGCATTCTCATCATCACTCAGTGAGAATGACAGTGTTCTCATTGTTTAGATGGGACCATGAAGGGCTTCTAATTTTCATTATTAGCTAAAAGATATGAAGTTACAACTCCAAAGAAAGGAAGTATAATCAAGTTGACTGGTGACTGCACTGTGAGTAATGTGTCAGGATAGAAAGCTTAGGAAAAAGCAGAGTTCCTTAGAAAAAATCAGGGCTGATAGGCAGAGTTCTGTGAGAGCCTGTGATCTTGTGAAACCGAATGTCCATGCTAAGCAAAGACAAACAGTTTCAAACACTAGCTTGAAGATGACACATAGAAAATGGAAACTAAACTGCGTCAGAATACACACTGGAGACAGGACAGGCTTTTCAATGAATGGTGTTGGGAAAACTGAATACCACATACAGAGAAATGTATCTAGATCTCTCACCAGTTATAAAAATGAACTCAAAATGGATTAAAGACTCAAATGTAAAACCCAAAATATAAAATTACTAGAAGAAAACATAAAGGAAATATATCAGGACATTGGATTGGGCAAGAATGTTTTGGACAAGACTCCAAAATACAGGAAACAAAAACAAAAAATATACAATGGAATGATATCAAACTACAGTTTCTGCACCACAAGAGAAACAAGGAATAGAATGAAGTGACCACCCGCAGAATGAGAGAAAATACTTGCAAACTATACATCTGATAAAGGGTTAATATCTAGAATATGTAAGGAACTAAAAAAGGTAGCAAAAATGTGAACACAAATAACCCGTTTAACAATGGGCAATAAACTGTAACCGGTATTTCAAAAAGAAGAAAGAAAGAGAAAAAGAAAGAAAGAGAAAAAGATATTCAAATGGCCAACAGGTATATCACAAAATGAACAATATAAATAATCATCATGGGAATATAAATCAAAATCAAGAGATATTACCTCACTTCAGTAAGAATAGCTGTAATAAAAAAGACAAAAGATAACAAGTGCTCACTGGTGAAGATAGAGTAAAGGAAACTTTTGTACATTGTTGATGGGATTGTAAATTAGTATAGCCATTATGGAAAAAAACAAACAAACCATGAACATGGCTCAAAAAATTAAGAAATTAAGAGTGGAATGATCATATGATCCAGGAATTCCACTACTGGGTATATAGCCAAAGGAAATGAAATTAGTATGTCAAACATCTGAACTCTCATGTTCATTGGAACACTATTCACAGTAACCAAGAAATGGGAATAATCTAAATATCCATTGGCTGCTGAATGGATAAAGAAAATGTCATATGGATGGAACTGGAGATCATTATGTTAAGTGAAGTAAAGCACTACTTACATGATCTCAATCATATGTGGAATCTGAAAACATTGATTTCATAGAAATTGAGAGTAGAATGTGTTTACCAGTGACTGGGAGAGTAGTAGAGAGGGAAGTATGGGAAATGATCAATGAGTATTAAATTAAAGTTAGATAGGAGCAAAAAGTTCTATTACACAGCGATAGATAATAGTATAGATAGTAACAATACAGTGTATATTTCTTTGTGTGTGCGTATATATGTGTGTGTGTGTGTGTGTGAGTGTGTATGTGTGTGTGTGTGAGTGTGTGTGTGTGTGTGTGTGTGTGTGTGGTATTAGGGATTGATCCTGGGAGTATTCTACTTCTGAGCTATGCCCCCAGGCTTTTTTATTTTTATTTTGAAACAGGGTCTTACTAGGTTGATGAGAGTCTCACTACTTGCTGAGGCTGTCTTTGAACTTGTAAGCCTCCTGTCTTAGCCTCCCAAATATTGTGATTACAATTGTGTACCATCATGCCCGGCTATATGTTGAAAAGCTAAAAGAAAGGATTTTTAATGCTTTTTCATAAAGAAATGATCAATGTTTAGGGAGATAGACATGTTTAACCTGATTTAAAGCTTATATAATGTTTCTGTGAACAGAAACATCACATGGATCCCCATAAATATGTATAATTTTATGTATCCATTAAAATAAATTTAAATTTAAAGAACATCAGAATGGCAGAATTATAGAAGAATAGAATCTGACTAGTGGCCCTAGAAAAGCTTATATCTTTTTGTTTGTTTTGTTTTGCAACGCTAGGGGTTGAATCCAGGAGGGTGCTACCTCTGAGCTACACCCTAACCTACTATTATTAGTTTTATTTTATTTTGAAACAAGGTCTTGCTAAGTTACCACACACTGGCCTCTAATCTGTGATTTTCCTGTCTTAGCCTCCCAAGTACTGAGATTATGGGCAGTGCCACCATGCTTGCCTTTTTATACCCTTTTGAGATCAGAGCTGTGGGAATAAGGGGGGGAAAGACACAATATATATTCCTTGTATGAGACTTCTTGCATAAGAAAAGGCAAGTTAGTTAATGCTCCACTTCTGAATGCCATCCAGGAAAGTGTGTTCCTTTCTATCATTCAGCTCAACTTCTGTTCCCCTCAGGGAGTCTTACTATTCCCCACCAATGAGGTAACACAAATTTTCCAAAAGTATAAGGCTCCTCAGTGTTAGTATTACTTTTGCACCAGGATGATACAGATTTTAAGGAGAGATCGTGAGCTAGGTGCCCCATGTGTCACTGACTGAATGACACTGTCCAGGATAGCACTATGAAGGGAGGTACAACATGGACCATTTACTCATTCACACATTTTTCATAGTAAATATTTATTCATACTTAACAGGGGATACACATTGTGATAGGCATTGAGGATAGAAGACCAATAGAAGCACTTCCTATCTCTAACTTCCGTTTGTGTGTGTGTGTGTGTGTGTGTGTGTGTGTGTGTGTGGTGTATCCCTTGACATAAGAAGTAGTAACCCCATGGGAAGGGAAAATAAACCTCAATCTTAATTATGGTGGAGAGATAAGGTGCTCAGAAAAAGCACCATGCAGACTTTATCGTGGAAACTAGAAGACTAGTGAATTGTTATTTTAAGCAACAGGTATGATTAGGGAAAGATACATAGAATTGCAGAGTGTAACATATAGGAACTAATTATTTACAGGAAAGCTTAGCGAATCCTTTCACTGATACTTTTCTTTAATTAATTAATTAGGTAATTAATTAATCTATGGTGCTGTGGATTGAACCTGGGGGCCAATCCGAGCTACACACTCAGCCCTATTTCATTTTTTATTTTGAAACTGGGTCTTGCTAAGTTGATGAGAGTCTCACTAATGCCTGAGGTTGTCCTGGAACCTGAAATCTTCCTGTCTCAGCCTCCCAAGTCCTGAGATTTCAGGCGTGCTCCACCATGCCTGGTTTCACTGATACTTGTCATAAACTGTTCCACATGTAAATAAGGTCATGAAGTATATCACACTTTACCTCATAAATGTACACAATTATTATTATATTTTCATTTAAAAATACAAATTTTGAAAAGCCAAGAAAGGAAATAAGCCATTTCTTCATTCATTTGTCTTCCTAGCTTGAGAATAGATCTTGCAGTTACAACAACTGCAGATATGGTAAGTTATATTGTGTCTTAAAAGTGTTGGGAATTATAGATGGTTCTATTGGTGATGGTTCTCTCTCCCCTTCTCTGTGGGCTTTCTAGTCCTCTGTACCTCTGAAATTTGTTCTTGACTCAGAATCAGGTCTTTTCTTTTATGATCTCTACCTGATTGCACTCAGTTAGGTCACATACTACATAAACCTTTAAAGAGAAAAAAGTCCCACTTTCTGATTGTCTGGGGGCACTTACAACTTAAAAGTGCTGATTACCAGTTCCTTGATTTCTCTCTGGGGCCCTAAAAATGTGCTAAATATAAAGAGATGTTTGGAGTTATTTTTTATTCTTTGGGGCTTTTGAAAGTGCACTTGAAATTGAAAGTGATGATTAGTGATTTTTAAACTATTTCTCTCCTAAGTCCTACTTTCTTATTTACAAAGCTCTGTGTAGTTTTGTCCCCAAGGGACTGTGACTTGGAGGAAATCTTTTTTTTTTTTTCATTTTTTCTTGTGCCAAAGCTATTTTAAAAGAAGAAATGTTCCTTGCCTTTTCTCTTTTCTTCTTGTTTTTCATTTTTGATTCATGCTGCATGGACAAATCTTCTTCCTCTCCTCTCCTTTTCTCAATGGCCTCTGGCTCCCCCCCAAGTCATATCTGGAACAAGATTATGATATCAAGTAATCTCCTTTTATGAAGTTTTCTTGTCAGCGGCTTTGGTGGAAGTCAGGCGTGCAGAGCTGTGATTTACTACCACTCAGCACTGAGTGATTTAATGTATTCACACATCTCTAAGAGTAAGATGAATAGGAAAATGCCTAAAAACGAGAATGGTTGGTTCACTCGCTCAGCGTGGCGAGAGAGGGAAGTCGGTTGTCCAGGTAAGTGAGCAGAGGTGCTTGGTGAAATGAACCATTTTGAGTTTAGGTTGGATGTTACTGTCCTTGCTACTGCGTTTGGACACTGTGTAAGATGCTATATCCTCCACAGAAAGGATTGGATAATCCTTCATATGCGCTCCATGTTCAGAATTGAGCACAAACAATGCTAAGTGAGAGAATATTGAGAAGAATCTGATGTCACACTCTAGAAACTATGAGATAGCAAAGCAAGGTACAACACAGGAAGTGAAAAATTTGGATAGAAAAATATATACCCTCACACTCTAATATTTAATTCTTTTTTTTTACCCACTGAGTTTAAGTGAGAGTTAATCTTTTCTCAATCATGTATTCTTTGTCATAGAGAAATCACTTGTGTTTTTATTTTAAGCTCAAGATTACTTTGCAGCATATGGTCTCCAATGCCAGTGACAGTTGCTCTCTGACATTTGGCCCTTGGTAATGAGCACCTTTTTAATATACTTTTATTGGTATGACTATTAGACATGGGATCCTAATTATTAAGAACAGACTCCAGTTTCAACATTGTCATTATACATCCTAGTGAAGTTTAAAGTGATACAAACATACATGCCCGCATCAGTTGGTGTGTTTTTTTCTGCATCCTATCCTGCTTCCCCTTCCTTCCTTCTCGTATATGTCAGTAAGATTGGTGGTGTTACCTTCACATATGAACGCAGTATTATCTGAACTGTTACCTTCCTTAATCCTCCTTTTCCCCTCCATACTTCCTTCCCCCAATTCCTTTCCACCACTCTATTGGTTTCTTTCCTCATTTATCTGAAGTCTCTTTTGTGTCCTATTTCCTCTCCAGCTTCCACATTTGAGAGAAGGCATACAACCCTTGACTTTCTGAGACTGGAGGATATCACTTAGCATTATATTTTCTACTTCCACACATTTTCCTACAAATGACATAATTTTGTTCTTTATGGCTGAGTAAAACTCCACCGTGTGTATATACTACATCTCCTTTATCTGTTCATCTTTCAATGGACACCAAGATTCTGTAATTTGGCCGTTGTGAATTATGCTGCTATGAACATGGAGATGCATGCATCACTGTAGTATTCTGACTTATTTTCTGGCAAGGATGTGGGGAAATAGGAATTCTTATGCATTGCTGGTGGGATTGTAAATACAGCCACTATGGAAATCAGTATGGAGGGGCCTCAAAAGATTAGAAATGGAACCACTATATGACCCAGCTATACTACTCCTCAGCATCTTTCCAAACAAACACCTTTTCCTGTTGAGCTTCTGGTCCACTCTGGAGAACGTGGTTCCTTTTCAGTAGTGTGTTTTGAGAAAGACACTTTTTTTGTAGTTGCTCCAAGAGTGCTCCTTTGTGTTATATAGTAATTGTCTCCTTCTTAAGGCCCTTTCAGAGTGTAGTCAGTCACTTATCAACTGTATCAGACACTGGGGTGTGATGGGATGTATATTTCTGAGTACTCTTCTAGATCTGTGAGTTAGAATTACTGGAAAGAGGAACCTAGGAACCTACATAATTAAAGCACTCCAGGGGATTTTTATGTACTCTAAAGTTGTAAACCACTCACAAAAAGAGGAAAAAATGGAGTACACACTTAATGATTACCTGTATTCTCACCACTTTTTCATGTACTTTTTTGTATTAGCTTATTTAGTCCTTACATAATGTTATAAATCAGTCATTATTATTATTTCAGAAGTAAAAGAAAAAAATAATGTGGTTCAACTCCCTCTCCTATGGTCCTGGAGCCAGGAAATGAATTAGATGTAAAACCAGTTTTGTCTAGCCTTGCTTTGAAGTTTGTGTTCTTTCTCTAAGGACACACTTCAACCTCAGGGGTGGGCTGTGTCCACTGCCTCTAGCTCCCTGTGATGGAGATAAATAGACGCTCACTTTGGCACTGCAAACTCTGAAGCCTCAGCCCCTCCTTCAGAGGCACTGCCCCGTGTCTCTTCTAGCCTCTTTCACAGATAGATCAAACTAAAAACAAAGTCTGGATGACTCTACAAGAGTGATTCTCATGGACATTGCTCTGCCAAACCATCCGTATGATTGCTTAGCACCATTACAGCAAACAGCGCAATACTACATTGACCTATTGACTCCCAGTGTGTTGTAGTTCATAAGATTTGATTCTCCAGCTTCAGGTCTCAGATGGCTAAACATTGTGATGACCAGTGATACTCTCGGTTCATTCTGGTTTATAGACTCAGGCACTCTGTCTGGTGACAAGATAGATTTCATTTATACGGTGCACTTACATATCAGTTAGAGTTGACTAAATGTGACATTTGAGTTCTGGCTTTTATACATTGAACATTAACCTTTTGATCAGAACACAGTCCCCTTTCATGAAAATATTTGGGAAATTAGACTTCAGTGATATTATTTTGACTTCTACCATTGTGCTGGGAATCACTGTCACTCTGAAATTTTATTAGAAAGAAGATAGAGAATTGAGGAAAAATACATATTAGGTTGCTGAATTGTAAAATATATTGAGTATATCAACTAAGTCATGTTGAAAGTCATAAGCCTCTTACCTTTTCTTTGAGTCCCTTTCTCTCTCTCTTTTTTTTTTCTTTTGTCATTTCCTTACTGATGCTGGTAAATGCCATAAAAAACTTAGTTAAAAAAGAATTCTCATTTCTAAGCACTACTTAATTCCATTCTTTTCTTCTACAGCCTCTCAGTCCTAGTGTAGACCTTTATATTTTCTTCATGTATTCAGCCTTTTAACTGGTTTTCATTTGGGCTTGGCATCTTTAATTTTTTTGTACATGTTTACAAAATGTCGAACTTATCCTTTTGATTTCCTGCTTAAAATCCACTAAGATTCCATTGTCAGTGGACCATTCTCTCCCTTCCGCTCTACCACTACTGTTTTCAACTACTCAGTAACAGTCTCCTAACTGGTCAAGATCCATTGTGTCTTATTCCAGACCTTTTTTTCATACTAAAGTTAGTCTGATGTTTTGAAATCTGGTCATGTCATTGACTGCTTAATCCACACAAATGCCTTTAAGATCAACATAAATCCCGTTAGCATGGCTTCCAGGTCCCACATAGTCTTGTATCTGCCCCAATATACACCATATCTTGTGTTAGCTAGTCTTTTGCTTTTTGCCCTTCAATATTGGCTTTTTTTCAAGGTTTCTTCTCCCCTAGGTTCTATCTCATTGCATAGCCTTTGCATAAGCATTTGCCTTTTTCTGAAAAGACTTCCTACTTGTCAAGTCAACTCTTACTCCTCCAGAAAGTCTGTTATCGTTGGCTAATTAGGAGTGCCTCTAACTGGGAGATTAGACTGGGCTGAGAACGGTGAGTGTCTGTTGAGTCTTTGCAACAGCCTTAGCCATAGCACAGTTCTGTGTCAGCATTCTTGTGAACTCAAGACTTCCATGAAACCTCGAGTCAGCCCTAATATTTGAAACTTTACCAAGAAGCTTGCACTGAGGGTCCCATTTATAGCTGCCTCCTTAGCTCTGAGAGTTCTTATCCTTATCTCATGCATTTTCATTTTGTTTTGATAAAGGTCATTGTGTTAATGTGATGGTAAAGATATAAATTGATATCATAGCTATATAATTATATGTGCAATTTATAACTTTAAAATAGAGAATAAATATTTCTATATATTGAAATAGTTTGAGATAGTAAATATGTACATACACACACACACACACACATACTCACACACACTTTCACTATTTCAGTAAGGCTGAGAAGACTTCCCATTTGTGCCAAACAAACACATGAAAAAATGCATTAGGGGTAGCTCAGTAGTAGAACACTTTCTTAGTATGAGCAAAGACTTGAGTTTGATCCCCAGCACCACAAAACAATAAAACAAAACAAAAAAGCATTGATTCTTCATGAATTCCCCTCTTTATTATACTTACCTCTTGTGTGCAAAAGCATCATATAAAATGATTCACATATGCATCACCCTGCTCTACAGATGAGAGAAGGTTAAAAAAAAACCCTCACCCCAGGACACACAGCTGTTAAGTTGCAGGTCCATATACACGCCCAGGGTATTCAACTCAAGAGTCACTTCAACCACCAGTCTCTTACTATTCAAAGTGTGGTATCTGGACCAGCAGCAGCAGCAGCAGCACCACCACCACCACCACCACCGTTCAATGGGAATTTCTTAGAAATGCAGAATCTCAGCACTGCTCCAGACTCACTGAAATAAAAATTCAAAATAAGCAAGATGCTGAGGTGATCCCTAAGAACTCTAAGTTCTGAGACATGTTGCAATATGCTATGTAACTTGATGATTTTATAGGGAGGATTTTTATTTTATTTTATTTTTTTATTTATTTATTTTTTTGTGGTACTGGGGATTGAACTCAGGGGCATTCTACCTCCAAGCTATACCCCCAGCCCTATTTTTTTTTTATTCTTTATTTTGAAACCGAGTCTCACTAAGTTGCGGGGTGTCTCACTAGGTAGCTGAGGCTGGCCGCGAACCCAGAGCAGGAGGATTTTTATTTTAACTTTAATCTCTGATAAATATTATCTTACTTTGATAGTATGTATTTATTTTTTATTCATATTTATAATGAGGGAAAACAAACCTATTATGTCTTTTTTCCCCATAGAGCAATTTGAAATTTTTCTTCTCCTTCCCTTCCTTCCTCCCTTTTCTCTCTCACTCCCCTTCCTTCCTTCTTTCCTTTTTTCCTTCCTTCCTTCTTCTTTTCTTCTCTCTCTCTCCTTTCTTTTTTCTCTCTCCTCTCTTCTTTCTTTTGTACTGGGGATTGAACCCAGGGGCATTCTGCGTTCTGTCTCTGACTACATGCCCAGCCCTATTATACTTTTTATTTTGTAAGAGTCTCACTAAGTTGTGGAGGGTCTCTCTAACTTGCTGAGGCTGGCCCTGAACCTGTGATCCTCCTGTTTCAGCCTTCCAAGTACTAGGATTACAGGCATATGCCCCTGCATTCAGATTTGGAATTTGTATTTTTTTTTTTTTTTGCGGTACTGGGAGTTGAACTCAGGGGCATTCTACCTCCAAGCTACACCCCCAGCCCTATTTTTTATTCTTTATTTTGAAACCGAGTCTCACTAAGTTGCGGAGTGCCTCACTAGGTAGCTGAGGCTGGCCGCAAACCCGGATCCTCCGGTCTCAGCCTCCCGAATGCTGGGATTACAAGCGTGCGCCACCACGCCCGGCTTGGAATTTGTATTTTAAACTATTTGCATCAACTTAAATAATCTATAGATCATCATTCAGTGTACCTTAAATAATACTTATTGTGTTAGTACAAAGCTTCCTAAAAGATATATATTTGGGGTATGTCTTGGGAGTAAGAATTTAAGAAAACCAATAACTAAGATATTTGATATAAAAACAAATTCCGATGCAAAAATCTCTGTTCTGGCCAGCAGTGACCTTTTAGCTAGAATAAAAAAGTTATTTTAGTTTGCTATTATGTTTGGGTCTAGAGGGCTTTATTATAAAGAGAAAATAAATTGGATCCTGAATGTGTGGTGTTGTTAAGAGAAACAGGAAGCATTGGCTCTCCAAACAATTGCGATAATATCTTCCAGAAAAGAACTGCTTAGCAGCCTGGCACCATGATGGTGGCTGTAAAAGGGAAGAGTGTTCTTTATAGTTTGAAGTGCTTTCTGGGTAGCTGAACCTTGACTTTGTTTATTTCTTTAGAGTTTAAGCCATATCTTGTGTCTGCTCATGTCCTAAAGCAGGTACCTCTGTAATGGAGCTCATTTACCTGGAGCCTAAATGAGAATCACCTGTGCTGTGGTTTGGGTCTATCACCTAACCCTTAAGCATGGGGTGGTTAAGCAAAGCTTAAATTTTGTCACCTACTGAGATGTGTCACCTGGGGCTGTTTAGTTAACATCTGTGAACCTCATTTTCTAAATTGAAAAATAGAAATAATGACAACTCTCACAAGGTCGTACTGAGGATTGGCTGAAGACATACTCAAAGTACCTAGCATGATGCCTGTCATATAGTTAGTATGGAAAAGTTAAGTTCCTTTTTACTTTTTGTGTTTTATTTTACTAGACGTGACTGGGAAAATGTCTAATTTATTTCATTACATGCACACACACACACACACACACACACACACACACACACACATATTGTATCTGTACATATACTGAAAGTCTGTGATCTGTGAAGGCCCTGTCTTTTTGCATGGTGGTTCAGTTCTTTTCATTAGAGGACCATATTTTCTGTAGATGCTTCTGGAGAGGAGGCAGTATGAGTCCATATAAAAGCATAGATTTTGGGAAGGATGGTGCATGTCTTTCATATGAATTTTTTTTTCTTCTTCTTCTTGATACTGGGGATTGACCCCAGGGGCATTCTACCTCTGAGCTATGTCCCCGGCTCTTTTTATTTTTATTTTGCAACAGGGTCTTGCTCAGTTGCTGAGGGTCTTGTTAATTTGCTGAGGGACTAACTAAGTTGCTCAAGCTAGCTTTTAACCTGAGATTTTCCTGTTTCAGTCTCCCAAGTACTGGCATTACAGGGGTAGGCCACCACCATCTGGCTCGAATGGATCTTGATAAAGTTATGGACAATATTGTCCTGAGCACAGCAATAGAGCAAGTGTTTTTTTTTTTTTTTAATTGTATCAAGGAGATAGGATCCTTTTTTGAAAGCATTACTTGGTGGAATTAAAAACTGAATTAAAAACATTTGAAAATTCACCCCCTCTAGATAGTAGCAGGGTCAGTATTAGCAAATCAGTGTGAAACAAGAAGGAAAAGCTGAGAAAGTAATTTCTAGAAAAGGAGGACTAAGTATGGACCCAGTCTTAGTGAAACCATAAGCCCACACAGACAAGACTGTGTAGAATGTGGTAGATGCTAGCTACTTGGAGGGCAGTTTCCTTTATACATGGTAACAAGATTAAGAACACCTCTGGGAACTGAGATCCCACACAGAACAATTACACTTCCTTAAAATATATGAAGCAGAACTTTGTGAATGTACAATTTAATAAGACAAAAACATGTTTATGCACAATTTCTATTCACTCCCACTGTCCCTTGCCCCAAAGGCCACATAACAGAACTATGTTTGCAAGGTCTTTGTGCTTTGTGTTGATTCTGGTACCTATCATTTACAATCCTGCCTATTCCTACCCCACACACCAAGAGTCAACCAAAATTTTCACTTGCGAAGTCATTAGTTATTCTGCTCTCTAGAATGAAAATGGGAAGAATCTGAGAACTGTCAAACTCCTTGCTGATAAAATGGTTATTAATGAAACATTCTGGATTTCATAGAGTATTGTTTTGTAGGAAGTGTAAGAAGTACAGTGTGCCTGGTGTTTGCTTCATGAGGCAAATGACTATGAAGAGTCCTATGAGCCATTGATAAGCCGTATTATATGCCAAGAATAATGAAGAATTATTGCAAGGTTTTCACCAGAGAGAATAGCATGATTAAATTTGTCTTTTTGAAGGAACAGTCTGATGATACTGGGGAGAATGGTAGAGGAAGAAGATTGGAGATGAGGAGTCCAGTTAGGAGTTGATTTCAGGAATCAAGATAAGAGAAAATGGTAGCTAAACTTGATTGGGATTAGTGGTGGAGAGAAATGGAGAGGCTTAGTGATTTTTTTAAGGTCGAAATACATGACCAGTGTCCAAATATGCAAGAGAGTAAAGTCTAGTTGTTAAGTGTGGGGGCTCTGGGGACAGATTCTTTGGAATCAAAACCTACCTCCACTATTATCATCCATGTGGCCTTGATCATTAAACTGCTGAAGTATCCATTTCCTTCTCTGCAAAATACCACGTGGTCAGGGTCCTAAAGTGACACTGTCATACACTTAGAATAGTGTCTTAACATATGCTAGCTATCACTTTTTGTACTGCCTACAGTCTAGTTCTCTTACTGGACTCATTCATTAACCAAGATTGTATTCAGGGGCTACTATGTCCTAGCAGGTTCATTCAATCTTTAGGCTTCTGCTTTCTCATCTGCAAAATTATTGCCTTGGAGAAGTTCTCTGGTTTACTTCCAGCAGAAATTTGGCTGGATTAATATTAACACCGAGACTACCATGTTGATTAAGTTGCAGTTAAAAGTGACTCCTTTCACTAACCATGCCTCTGCCTGTCAGTTGTCAATCCTTTTCTGTAGTGGGAAGCAGGGAAAAGGAATGTAATTGATTCCACAACTCAGAATGACTTCCTATTAAACTGCAGAGCCAGAGGATTTACTCCAGAGCATGTAATGACTTAGCAAGAATGTGCCACAAGGATAACAAAGTTTACCTGGGCTAATGTGAAGTTTACTTTCTGCAAAGCTATAATGGTACTTTACACAAAGTAGTACAAGAGAAGGACAGAATGTGAGAAGCATAATCAGTCTCTGCATTGGTTCCAGAGCCTCAGAGGAGGAATCAAAGGCAGTTCACCTACTGCTCAGGATCGTTATTGCAGGCAGATGGGTAGGTATGAGACATTTTAAGAGTTAAAGGTCTTTAAATGGATTACCTGCTGGGTTAAATAATGCCAGCCACAGCTGCTTGCTCCTCAGACATTGAGAAAAGGATGATTAAGATGTGAAACAACATTTCCAACAAGAATGCAATATTACTTCTCATTTATTGAGCACTCACTTTGTGCCAGATTTTGATGCTTGCCATTTTTATTTATTTATAGACCTTATGTCCATGTGAAAATTAAAGGATCATACCTAATTTTCAGATGAGCAAACCAAGGTTCTGAGAGTTTATGTAATTGACCAAACACCTGCAGATTACAATGCATTCACAATTAAGATGCACTGTCTTTTCACTACTATGTATTTTGTTTAATTATCAATGATTTTAATTAACTGCTTTATTTTTACTAATAATGAGAGGAATGCATGACTATTTGGAAGAAAAACACAAAAAATATTTCTGAAAAACATATCACCAGTCATTCAAACATTTTAATTTAACAACTATTAATATTAATTATTAATTATTATTAATATTTTGAGACATTTCTTTCTAGGGCATACTCACATTCCAACATATACTTCCCACATTTTTACTTTTTAGAGGCAATTGCCTATGGGGAAGAAAATTAGTAATGAAGTGAGAAAAGAAGAAAATAAATACAAATGTAAACTGTTGTACTTACTGCTTCATAGTCACAATGACCAAAATATACAGGGTAATTCAGAGAGTTCTCAATATACACCAAACCAATTAATTTGAGAAATGAAGAAGATTGTGGCTGTTGAAATTTGGAACTTGTGGTGAATTTCCTGTATTTGTGGGAGAGGAAGAAGGAGATGAGACTGTGAAGAAGAGGGTAATGATAATAAATTTCTGGGGGAGAATTAGAGCAGCTCAGCTACTAGTAAGCTTTGACCTCTAATAGACAGATTTTTTTTTTTTTTTTACTAAGTTGTGAATACATATTTATAAAGTTGTTCTTTTCAATGGACCTCATAATATAATCATTTTCCATGTTCACATAAAATTTTCATGAACCTAATTTTTAATGGATACCTAAGAGTTCTTGTAGGGCTATAACAAATAATCTTGGAACCAGACTGGGCTTAGAAAAATAAAATAGTTACATGAATAAATAATGCTTTTCAAAATCATGTTTCCCCACTGCTAGCTCTTTAGATTGTCTTAAAATTTTCCTATTATAAATAATAGGAACATTTTTATATATTTAAAAATGTCATTGGTGTGGTGATAGGGTCAGACAAGTAAATCTGTCATTGAACCTGAACTCCACCACTCACCAGCTCAGGTACCATGTGTGTTGATCAGCTTTCCATTACTGTAACAAAATATCTCAGGCAATCAACTTACAAATAGAAAGGCTAATTGTGGCTCACAGTTTCAGAGACATCAGCCTTTGGTTGCTTTTTGGCCTATGGCAAGGCAGCGTATCATGACAGGGAGTGTATCATAGAGCAAAATATTGTTTGCCCAATGGGTGACACTTGAAAAATGTTCCACCCTCTCCCATTAGTACTATAGGCTAGGGACCAAGCTTTAATTCATGGGCCTTTAGGAAACACTTCTCCAAACTATTGCACCCCAAATAATTCCCGCATAACTTCTTTCTGAAAAATTCTCATCTAAAAATTAGAATTGCAATATTTACTGCTCTGCTTTTAACATTTAATTTGTAAATGATAAAAGGGGTGCCTGATAATGTGGATGATTAAAAAATGGTAGAGCCGGGCGTGGTGGCGCACGCTTGTAATCCCAGCATTTGGGAGGCTGAGACCGGAGGATCCGGGTTCGCGGCCAGCCTCAGCTACTTAGTGAGGCCCTCCGCAACTTAGTGAGACCCGGTTTCAAAATAAAGAATAAAAAAAAATAGGGCTGGGGGTGTAGCTCGGAGGTAGAATGCCCCTGAGTTCCATCCCCAGTACTGCAAAAAAAAAAAAAATGGCAATAATTATTGCTATACCATTGTTTATTTTTTAGCATTTTGAATTGATTGTTTAAAATAATTTTATTGGTACATTGAAATTATATATCATAGTAAGATTTAAAGTGATATGTTCATAAAAACAGACAACATTGCTTGGTGTTTCCCTCTATATATCATTGGACTGATTTTAAGGATAGAATTATAAAATGAAATGATAGGCCATAGATTTTTATTTGAGAATCTTGATATGTATGACCAGGTTATTTTTCAAAGAAATTTTTCAGTCTACTCCCATAAACAATGTATAAGAGTTGCTGTCTCATTAGAATCCTTCTAGATAGGATATAATCATTAAAATGTTTATTTATGAACAAAAATGGTAATTAACTTTATTTTGTATTTTTCTTATTGATGTTAAGTATTATTCAAAATGTTCATTAGCTATTTTAGTTTATATTATGCAAACTTTGATTTCATCAAGAACTTTACTAACTTTTAAGTGATAATTATCACATTTGTTGCAGACATTATTGTCTGTATTAAATATCACTTTTGTTTGCTTTCTAGCTTGTGTATATGTATATGTGTGTGTATTTATGTGTGTATGTGTGCATGTATATATATGTATGGAATTCTTTAGCTCTAGTTGCTTTAAAGGTTATAGTTTTCCTTGACTTTGCCCATTATAATAAGGTCAGAAAACCAACCTCTCTTACAAAAAGAATTAATAAATATACCTACATTCTGCTATGTTTTCCTCTAAATGTATTCTGAATTACTGTTTTGTTTTTCAAAAGGAGGAATGAGAAAAGAGCAGAATGAATTGAATGGAGGAGTTTTTTTTCCTCAGTAAAATGATGTTCAGGAATTATTTTTTTCTGTCTCAAACTGGGGAATATGAGAGCCCAAAATGCAGTAGTTGACATAAATCTAAGAGATAGGATAGACTAGAAAGATGTGATAATGAATATAAAGTCTGGTAGTAGAAAAATTTCTGGCTATTATAAGACCCTAGGAGGAGAATACAGGGCCTCTGAGCTTACTGAGGGCGAGGGTAGAATTCTTCTACCCCAGGAAAGGGACCAGGAACATCACGGACAACCCTTGGAGATTGGTAAATCTGAAATTGTATTTAAAGAGAACACAGGCTGAGATAGGAGGATCACATGTTTGAAGACAGCCTCAGCAAAGACTCTCAGAAACCTAGTGAAATCCTGTTTCAAGACAAAATAAAGAGGGCCAAGGGTGAGAATCAAAGACCAAATATAGGGAGGATGCTCCTGGGTTCAATCCCAAGTAGCATACACACACACACACACACACACACACACACACACACACACACAAAAGGAAAAACAACAACAAAACTGTTATGGGAAGCAGCACAAGAAACACACAAGATTAGTTAAAACAACATGACTTGTTTTCTTGATTAGATACTGGAGAAGTGCCTTTCCCTCTTTAGTATATTAATACACACATGTAATAATGCAAAGGCCAAAAATTGGCAGAAGTCAGGAATAACAGCCATAGAATGCTTTAAAAAGAAATCCTCCTCTATTAAAATCCAAGGATTTAGGTAGACCACTGTTGTCATAATTTTTTAGAATTTTTTTTTTTATCAGCAGCAAGCATATCAGTGATTTAGGCAATTGGTCTTCAAGGTAATGGTGCTTCTAATAGAACATGGGTCAAAAATGGAACTTGTCTGCTGATAAAAATGTAAAATGGTGCAACCACTGTTGAAAACTGGTGATTCCTCCAAAAATAAAACACGATTATCATATAATTCAGCTATTCTAGTTCTGAGTATATACCAAATAGAAGTGAAAGGAGAGACTCAACTAGATATTTGAACACCAATATTCAGAGCAGTATAATTCTAATAGCCAAAAGCCAAAAGAAACCAGTGTTCACAAACAGATGAATTGAGAAACAGAACTTGATAATATATATCAAGTATATATGGTAGAAGATTATTCAGTTTCAAAAAAAAAAAAGAAGTGTTGACACATGACACAACACAAATGAACCTTGTGCCCTCCATGGATTGACAAGGTGGCAGTCACAACAGGATGAATATTGTAAAATTCTACTTATACAATAAACTGAAAATAGTCAAATTCAAAGTAGGATGTAAGAGATTGAGAAGAGGTGAAGATGGGAATTCATGCGTAAACGGATATGGAGTTTCAGTTTGGAAACAGGAAGATGGATAGTGGTGATGGTTGTATAATAATGTGAATGTTCTTATTGCCAAAGGTTTGTACAAACTTAAAAAAAGCCTATAATAGTAAGTTTTATATTACGCTTATTCTCCCATAATAAAAAAGCAATTATATGTAATGTAAACTTAGGATCTTCATTATAGTAATATGTATCAGATACATTGAAAATAATTGTTTAGCTATGTTCAGTGGCACACACCTCTAATCCCAGTACTTGGGAGACTGAGGCAGGAGGATTCAGGTTCAAGGATAGCCTCAGCAGTTTATAAGACCCAGTTTTGAAACAAAAAAATGAAAAGTGTTAGGGTGTAGCTTGGAGGTAGAATTCCCCTGGGCTCAATATCCATTTCTTAAAAAAAAGAAAAGAAAGAAAATTGTTTAGTAAAATGATACCACCAGATAATGATGTAAAATTTGATATTATTGATTTTATAGTTTGCTTAGTATTTAATTTATATGTTTGTATAGGTTTTATATATTTAGAACAGTTATTCATATGTAAAGTTTATAACAATTTATAATTTATATTATAATACTTTAAGTAAAAGATGTAACTTGGCATTTGTAGCTAGAAAAATTAAAACTGGAAACTCGGCTTTGGCTAAATTAGAATCAGCATTTTGTTATTCCTACATATAATAGTTGATTATATATGTGTCTTTGTTAACTACTTACTGTTTTGTTAATTTGTACACAGTTCATCAATGGTACTCTTTTGGGCCGTTTTATTATGTCCTTTGTCAGTAAATTACATTCATTGGTTTAGTTGAAATGCCTGATATTTCTGACACAATAGTCCTCTGATTATAATCTATTTGCCTGAGAAGGTAGAACCCTTCACATCCTCAGCCAGGTCCCCACTGCTGCTGACCAGCCACTAGTTACCCTAATGGTCCTTCATCAGAAGCTGTCCCACCTATTGGGAACCCATCTTGCAAAATGTCACCCACATAGTGCTTGTGACTGATTTGGCTACAGCAAATTGGTTCTTATAGAAGTCCCCTGCAGGTTACACCTGGAATTCTGATTGAGGTAAAGTATATTTGCTCCCCTGGTTCTTTTCACTCTTGCAACCTGACCACAAAGTCTCAGAAGGCAAACTTGTCCAAGTGTGTGGGCCACTGTGAGCACTAAAAACTTTTGGAAAAATCCCGCTGCTAGCCAATCAGAAGAAATGATTGAAGCAGTTATTTAGAAGTTGATTTTTTTTTTTTTAGATAGGTGAGTGAAAATGTTGCACTTTTCTTTAATGGCTTTATTTTTACTGATGACATTGAGTAACCCCTGTAGTCTAGGAATTACTCCAATATGGAGTAAGAGAATGTAAGTTCAGATATTTGTCACTGATTTTCAATCAAGATTGTGAAGATGACAACTTTAAGTGTTCTCAAATAAGTTAATAGATAGTATTAACAGCTCAAATGCGAGCTATTCTTCATCATAATAATTACCTATTTTATCTGATTCAAGTAACCCTGTATTTTGAGAGAGTTTAACATTTATGGTGTGATCAGTATCTATAGCCATTTTGGTTGGAAATCAAATAATATTGACCCTCTGTTTTTCAAGGATTAAATTATAAGCCTAGATTTCTAAGTTTATATATTTTTAGGACATCAGTAAGTTAACATTGACAATTCATAATAAAGTAAGTTTAAATTCTTAATATCTCTGAAAATCGTTCTAAAGTCAAATGTGCATTTCATTCTAGTTACTTTTTCAGCTGTATTTACCTAGTTCTCTATACTTTGTTTCTTCAACAATGTTTGTGTTATTAATATCATACTGGAGGTCATAGATCATAAAAGAGAGGAGCATGCCAGTGTGCTTTTAAAATATGAGGTATCTTAAGATCATTCTATCCCTGTACACCATAGTGATTTGGTTCTGTTAATTAATAGTATCTCCTAGATGATGACCTAGAAAACAGCATCAGGCATGTACTGCTCCATAATACAGCAGGAAAGCAGCAATTTGTTTTCCTTACAGGTGAATTATCTTAGCTATGGACTGCATACAAATTGTTTATTTTAAATATTTGATTTCACCGATTCTAATGAACATGGATACAGTAAACTTTTCATCTGCATGAATCACACCAGAATTAAAGGTAGATTAATGCTTTATTACCTACTATGCATTTACTTTTGTTACACTGCAAAACCCAGAGTGATCAATTTACAATTTAATTCCCTTTTTCCTCTCTTCCTTTTTCTTGCCCTTTTTTCCCCTTGATTTCTGTTTCCTTTTTTTATTATAGCAGAACCATGTTTTTAAAACTATATTGTTGCCTTTGCAGAGACAGCATCATCCTACAATAACATCACACGTTGCACAATTTGGGAACTACAACAGTTCATAGTAGGCAACCTCAGATAGCAGAATGGAATGGTAGTGGAAGGTATTAGGTGCTAACTTCTGCCACCTTATACCGGCAAGACCTTGATACTGTCTCCATTCTTCCCAAGTCTAAATTTTACCCAAGAAATAGTAATATTTGTCAGTGTTAATAGAAGTACTTACAAAAATTCCACTTGAGTCGTCTTTCTTTTTTTCTTAGCCTAAAGGGTATGTCTATTTGTTTATATTTTTGAAGATTCAGCTCTTGGTTTCATTCATCTTTTGTATTTTCTTAGTCTCAATTTTATTTCTGCTCTGCTCCAATATATATTATTTCGTTTACAATTTTGGACTTAATTTGTGCTTGTTTTCTAGTTCTTTGAGATGTAGTGATAGGTTGTTTATTTGAGATTTTCTAGTTTTTTATGTAGTCATTAATTGCGATAAAATTCCTTCTTAGTACTGCTTTTGCTGTATTTGATAGGTTTTGATATTTTGATTATTATTATTATTTTTTGTGGTACTGGGGATTGAACTCAGGGACATTCTACCAGCCTTATTTTTATTCTTTATTTTGAAACAGGGTCTCATTAAGTTGCGGAGTGCCACACTAGGTAGCTGAGGCTGGCTGGGAATCTGGATCCTCTGGTCTCAGCCTCCCAAATGCTGGGATTACAAACGTGCGCCAACAAGCCCGGCTTATTTGATTCTTGAAATTTAAAAATTTCTTTATGAGAAACTCATTTAAACTCTAAAGACTCACATAGAAAGAAAGTGAAGGAATGGAAGGAGATATTCCATACAAATGGAATCCAAAAGCAAGTTGTTAAACTGTTTTTTAAAAGTAAGTTTTTTGATATCTATGTGTTTTCAATTTTTTTTATTAATTTCTTGTTTTATTGTATTGTGGCAGAAAAAGATTATTTTTAATAGAGTTTGTTGAGACTTGTTTTGAGGGCTTCCTATTGCCTGTCCTGGAAAATATTTCACGTGTTGGTAAAAGAAAGTACATTCTGCAGCTGTTGGCTGGCATGTTCTGTAGGTCCATTTGGACTAGGGTACAATTTAACTATGCTATATCTTTGTTCATTTTCAGATTAGATGATCTTACTAATGGTGAAAGTGAGTTGTTTAAGTCCCCAACTACTGTTGTATTGGCATATATTTCTCATTTTAATCTATTAATATTATTTTTATATATTTGAGTGCTCTGATATTGGGTGCACATTTACTTAGAATTATTTTCTCTTGCTGAATTTACCCCTTTATCATTATAAATACTCTTACTTGTCTCTCTTTTTGCTTTGGATATAAATTTTATTTTTATATGATATAAGTATGGCTCCTTCTTCTTACTTTTAGATTCCATTTGTATAGAATATCTTCTTATCTCCTTCCATTCCTTTACTTTCATTCTATGTGAGTTCTTAGAATTGAAATGAGTTTCTTCTAAGCAATATATAGTTGGGTCTTGTTTTTTAATCATTCAATCACTGTGTGTGTGTGTGTGTGTGTGTGTGTGTGTGTGTGTGTGTGTACTGGGAGTTGAACTCAGGGTCGTTCTACCTCTGAACTGCATCCACAGCCCTTTTCCTTTTTTAAATTCCAAAATAGAGTTTTACTAAGTTAGTGTGTGCTGGCCTCAAACCTATAATCCTTCTATCTCAGCCTCCAAGTACTAGGATTATAGGCATGCATCACTGCATCTGACACTCTGTCTTTTAATTGAATAATTTAATCAATTTAAGTCAAAATAATTATTGATAGATAAGGTTTACTATAAGTAAAACTATAATGTGTTTTCTAGTTTTACTGTTGTTTCTTTCTCCTCTACAGATTGTGGCTAAGTAACTTACTAATGCATTTTGTTTCCTTGCTTATTATTTTTCGTTTGTCTATTATAGATTTTTGCTTTGTGGCTACAATGAGGCTTACACAAAATATATTTTAATTATAACAAAATTTTGAAATTATAGTGATTTGACACAATTGAAAAGATAAAGAAAAAAAAAAACAAAAGGAATGAGAGAAAATTTACCAATAAGAAAAACTCTAGCCGGGCGTGGTGGCACACGCTTGAAATCCCAGCATTCGGGAGGCTGAGACCGGAGGATTCTGGTTCGCGGCCAGCCTCAGCTACCTAGTGAGGCACTCCACAACTTAGTGAGACCCTGTTTCAAAATAAAAAATAAAAAAATAGGGCTGGGGGTGTAGCTCAGAGGTAGAATGCCCCTGAGTTCAATCCCCAGTACCGCAAAAAACAAAAAAACAAAAAAACAACTCTACACTTGGACTTCATTCTTTTCCACATCTTGAAATTTTTTTGCATGCATTTGTGGTAATGGGGTTTAAAACAAGAGGTACATTACATCCCTAACCCTTTTTTAAATTTTGAGACAGGGTCTTAATAAGTTTCTCAGACCAGACCAGCCTCAAACTTGTGATCCTTTTAGCCCAGCCCTCTGAGTACCTGGAATTATTGGTCTTGCAGCACTGTGCCCAGGTCACATTTTTATTTACTGTTTTTCTTTTTTTTTTTTTTTAGTACTGGGGATTGAACCCAGGGGTGTTCTATCTCTGAGCTATACACCCAGTCCTTTCAATTTTTTTAAAAAAGTTTGAAACAGAGTCTTGCTAAGTTGCTGAGGCTCTAGCTACATTGCTGAGGCTGTCCTTAAATCTGTAGTCCTCCTGATTCAGCCTTCCAAGCACTGGGATTACAGGAGTGTGCAACCATGCCCAGATTTACATTATCAATTTTTGATATCCCATTTTGCATCTTTTTAATCTTTTTATATTGCTTATCTCTTAATGTTAGTATAGTTCATATTTTTACTTTACTTTTATCCTTCATTCTAAAGATAGAATGGTTTATGTACATGCTGATGTTATTAGAGAATTTGAATTTGTCTGTAAAATTACTATTACCAGTATGTTTTACACCTTTACATGTCTTCTTCTTACTCATTAACTTTTCTTTTTTTTCATTTTGAAGGACTCCCTTTAGCATTTCTTGTTGAACAGGACTGGTGGTGATAAATTCTCTCAGCTAGGAATGTTTTTATATCTTTCCTTTATTCTTAAAATATGACTTTGCTGTGTACACTATTCCTGGTTGACAGGTTCTTTTCTTTTTTTGTTTTTCTTTCTTTCCCTGAGTATTGTGAAAATCATATGCTACTCTTTCCTAGCTTATAAGGTTTTTGTTGAGAAGTGTGCAGCCAATAAATGAGGCACCCTTATATGTTATTTCTTTTCTTTATTAGCCTTGAGAATATTCTCTTTATCTTTTACCTTTGGAAATTTAATTACAGGATGTCTTGGGGTAGACTTAGTTGAGTTAAATTGATTGCTGACCTTTCACTTTCCTGTACCTGGATATCTGGATCCTTCCCTAGATTTTAGAAGCTTTTTTTATTACTTCTTTGAATAATCTGTCTACCCCTTTGGCATTCACAAGTCCTTCTTGAATCCCAATAACCTGAATATTTGCTCTTTTAATACTGTCCCAAAGTTTCTGTAAGCTTCATTTCTCTTCATTCTTTTTTTCTGTTTCTCCTCTCACCATGTACATTTAAAAAGTCTGCCCTTCAGCTCATTAATTTTTTTCTTCTGCTTGATCTATTCTGCTATAGATGCCTTCTATTGTGCTTTTAATTTCACTGAGTATATTTTTCTTCTCACAAATTTCTTATTTCTTTTAGTTATTTTCATCTCTTTTAAGTTTCTCTGTTAGAGTATTAGATAATTTTTTTGTGTTTTCTTTAAGCTTAGTGAATTTCCTTAAATCAGATGTTTAATATTCTCCTCTGCAAATTTGCCCATACTGTTTGCTTTCTGGTCATTCTCTGGAGTCTAATTTTGAACATCAGGTGAGGTCATGGTCTCCTGAACATTCTTGATGTTTGTTGGCATGAGATATTGTCTTGGTATTGAAGGATTAAGTGTTTATTCTAGTCTTCATAATCTAGTCTTCATAATCATAATTCATAGTCTTCATAATACTTTTTCTGTGCCAGTCTTTCAGAAATGTAAGCAGGCCACTTATTTCCTGTAAGTCTGTAGTCACTTTCACTATTTTATCACTAGATGACACTCTAAGTCCAGATTTACTATAAGTTCGTTCTTGCTGTGTTGTCACTATTTCAGTTTTAGAGGGCAATCCAAGCCCAGTTTTCCCAAGTCCACAATTGGCATGTTGTTCAGTACCAAAAAAGGTAGTCTGATATCCCAAGCCTCTCCCTGGGGCCAGGTTATCAGCCTCAGGTTGGGATCTGCATAATTCTACTCAGCTCTAGGCAGAATTTCCAAGAAGGGACAAGCCCCAGGCTCCTATGCTACTGCCTATGACCATCAAAGATGAAATATTGCATCACAACCTGACTCTACAGTCCACAGAAACCAGCGCAGCACTGGATAGGACCAAAGCTCAACTGCAGTGGGCAGCCTATTGCTGAGGTGTGTTTGTGGCCCAAGACTACTGCAACAAGTCACAGATGACAGTGGCCAGAATAGAAATCTGATTGACTAGTGCCACTTGTTTGCATTTGGTGCTGGGGTTGTACTATAGGCTCCATCTGTCTGCATTTGCCTAGAGATAGGAGCTGTGATAATCTTTCCAGTGTTAGGTTTCATTAGGCTAATACTGAGGAGTTCCAAGGCAAAAATCCAGTGGTAACTACCCTTTCCAAGGCAAAAATCCAGTGGTAACTACCCTATCCTACTGTCTTAATCAGCAATCTCATTGCTATAATCTAAAATATTTGACTACACAACTTAGAGGAAAGAAGATTATTTGCTCACGGTTTCCTTGGGAATTTGGGGTTCAGGTTCATATGAGCACAGGGACCTTGGATATCAGGGCATGGTGGAAGGAGAAGACAAGTATTCACTCTCACATCATGGAGGCCAGAAGCAAAAGAGAGAGAGCAAGCAAGTAAAGGAAGTTAAAGACACAGGCAGGATCACTAAGACCACATTCCCAAGCACCAAAGTTCTCCAGCCACACCCTATTGCCCTTGGTTTCCAGCCAGATAAATCCACTTATCCACTGATGAGATTACAATTCTCATGAGTTAACTATATCAACCCTAAGCTTAATACATGAGCTCTTTAGGGAGCATTCTATAGCTAACCATGATACCTACTCCTAGTGAATGGAGTCTTCCTCGAGGCTATGCTACTTGAGGCTGTGGTAATATTGATGAGGGTAGTCCCTTGGCCACCAAGTATGATGCTAAACTGGGATGTGCCTTAGACTCACAGCTATAAGGTCTTGCACAGTTTTGGGGTGCAACCAGGCCCAAGCTACAACTGGCAGTGATGCAGGTTAAAGCCATTCCACTGGGGTGCAGGTATCCACCTAGTGTTGGAGCAGGTCTAAAGGTTATGTCTGCTGGCTGCTCTTTGGGAATAACTGTCCTGCCAGAGTTTGGGATGAGTCACAGTCTGGGATGAGGGTTGAGCCCTAGGCTTACTCTAAGGCTAGCAATTATGCAGGCCAAAATTCAGATCTGTTTCATCAGCCAGCAGGTCATGGCAGGTATAGAGGTTCTACATGTGAGCTCTGGCTTGGATATAAAGGGCTTTATTCCCTGTCTGGTGCTTTGTTCTCTGCTTGCTGCTGGGTTTCCTCATGTTGGCCTGACATTGTGCTTCAAGGCAGAATCCTATGCTAAATTTCATGCTCTGCTGACCAATGGAGTCTTGCTCTCCCTTCTGCTGCCTCAGGTTGAGGGGAAGGATGGTATAAATAGTCCCTTAGCCACCTAAATAATGCAGTTGCAGAGACTTACTCCATAGGTACTGGTCTGAGGGCAGAGGTTATGGGGTTCTACCCCAAAACAGGTTTCACTGTGGTGGACCTGGTACTGGATTTCAAGTCTAAGGATTAGACTTAATTATATCTCCATCCAGTAAGCAGGAGGTACCTCTCCAATCTGCTTGGAGTTAGCAGAAGGGTGACATGGGAGACTTTTTCCTACCTTCTTTAATGTATCATTTCTTATTATTATACTAAAACTGAACTCTGTAGTCCTTCGTTTGGCTTTCGTAGGCAATTTGGCATGTGAATAGCTGTTCAAATTGCTGTGTCTGTGGGGAGATGATTGCTGAAGGATCTTAGCTGCCATTTTCATCCTTTGTGACAATGATTTTTTATTATGGGTATGTCTGAAATATTGCATGAGACATACTGAAAAGTTATGCTGAAAATATATTCATTCTTCATCTGAAATTTAAATTTAACCAAGTAAGTGCCCTCTATTTTCTGAATCTTCCCACACCATGTATGGTGGTTCAACATTTTGTAGACAATTTGAATTGAAATAAGGGTTTGTAGCCTCAAACCTAAACTTCAGTTTAATAAGGTAAAATTGAAGTTTGAGGTCTTAAGATGTGTGTGTGTGTGTGTGTGTGTGTGTGTGTGTGTGTGTGTGTGTGTGTTGTTCAGTGTATATGAGAGAGAGGGAGAGAGAAAAATCGAGAGAAAGAGGAAGAGAAAGAGAGAGAGAGAGAGACAGTAGGAAAAAGTTGCCAGGAAGGAAGGGGATCAAGAAAAGGATAATGTCACTGTTTAAAAGTTCTTGAGTTTTAATAATCATCTTAGTATTCTGAAGTTATTTTTCCCCATTTTATAATTGAAGAAAACAAGACAAGTGATAAATTCTCAAAGATCATTCTCAAAGATTATTAACTAATAAGAGAGAAGAAAAAAGATTGGAATTGAGTCCTATTTATTGATTTTATACACAGTGTATCATTTTTTATTGGTATGATATTTTCTTACATTAAAAGAGTGAATCTTTTTTCTCTGCTAGAAGAAGGATAAAATAGTGAAAATTTTCAGACAATTTGAGGTGAAAAACAGCAAAATAAGGAATCTCCTTCCAAAACTCATTTTTAGTGAAATTATAAAATAGTATTATTACTGAAAGTGAAGATGATAGGGTGGGGATCCAGAGCTTAAGAAAAAGAGAATATGTTTGGAAATTGCACTATGGATATGATGTAAAAGTTAGTTGAGATATTTTATGATTAGTTGGTTTTGAGAAATGATTGCTTAGAAAGCAAACATTCTCTCTGTAGTCAGAACAAATTACTATTTTGATTCTGTTAGGATACTGAAAGAGGAGCACAGCTCCAAACTATGGAGAGGGGAAAAGAGTATTGATTTTAGATATGGCCATGAGGGCAAGAAGGTGGAGATGTCCAGAGGGGCAGTTTTAGAATTAGATAGGAAAGAGCATGGTTAGAGAAAGACAACTCTAGAGAAAAAAAGATGAAAGGAAAAATAACCAAGGAAGTGAAATAATAAAGTGACCATTAATCGGATTTATAATTCATCCATATATTTTCTGTGTCTTGTCTCTTCTCTTCCAATAATCGTGAAAGGCAGATGTTATAGACACTTGGGGAATGCAGTCATGCTAAATGATCTAACCAATATCATGCAACAATTGATTATCAGAGACAAGATTGAAACCTGGGTGGCTATGAGCACAGAGCAGGAACAGAATATGCTGGAGGAACAGATGTTTATAGTAAAGGATCAGTAGGAGGGGGATAACAGAAACCAGGAGAATTAAACTACAGCACTAAATCAAAGACATAGAAGAGAAACTTTTCAGGAAAGGAATGCTGGTCAGAGGAGTCTACTGATGTGTCTGTATTGGTACAGACATGAACAAGAGGTAGAGATATGATTTCTCCATTATGAAATTATTTGATGACCTTTTAGCATTTTGGAGGCTGATGTTAAAATTTATGTTATAGAAAGTTGTGAATTGAAATGTGATTGAGGAGAGTGAAGTTTTAAGCTTAGATTACCATTCTAGGTTAATGGGAAAGTCCATGTATTGGAATAGGGCAGGCAGAATTCCCCCCTTCAAGACCCAGAGCTACGATGTGCATTCTCTATTAGTATTTTATTGCTACAATAACAAAGTATTACAAACATAGCTTTGTATTGTTTTAAGTCATTACTATATTGTGTTTTGGGAGATCAGGAGTAAAAGACAGATTTTGCTCAGCTAAAAATAAGGTATTGCATGGCAGTGCTTCTCTTAGAGTTTTTGGGAGGGACTATTTCTTTGCTTTCTTCAGCTCATGACTCCTTCCACCATCTTCAAAGTTAGCAGCATAGCCTCTTCAAGTCTCTCTCTGACTCAGACCTTTCTGCCTCCCTTTTTCTGTTTAAGAACCCTGTGATTATATTAGTTATGTCCAGCTAATCCAGCATAATCCCCCCATTTCCAGATTCTTAACTTTAATCACACCTGCAAGTTCTCTTCCTTTTACCATAAAAGGTTACATATTTACATGCTTCAGGAATTAAGATGGAGACATTTTGGGGGGGTCCTATTTGCCTACCATAGTTTGATTTTTTTTTTTTTTGGTAATAACTCTTTTGAGAATAGCTTTCCTTCTAGAAATAGCACTTCTTCTCACGCCATCTTTATGAACACAAAGGAACCTGTTATGTTCTTACTTGATTTTACTTTCTTGATTACACTTTAGTGATGCATTTTGGGTATCCAATCTAATCCCTTGGAACCTACAGAGAAAGTTCAATGAATCTCTTACTGTAGAATTCTTCAAATGTAAAGCTTGAGGATAACTTGAAGTGATAGTTTTGCCATATATTCAGTTCAAAATTTGCAATATAAAAATGAAACTGATTAGCAGAAGGAAGCAAGGGTGAAAGATGGAGACAGTCTTGTGGGTACTTGAGTTCTTGCTTCTTTGGTTTTTGAAGCTCAGCCTACATTTTTGTATCTTGTGGTTTGGTTTCTCAACTCTTCCATGATGTTCTGGAGTTTCTATTCAATCTAATCTCCCTTTTTAAAACCTAACCAGCCTAATCCTCAACAATGCAAAAGCTGGAATTGTTAGGCCTTTTATAATGTGGGAATGTAAGATGGTGATTAAGAATCACTATAAGTGGAAAGAATAGTTTTTTAATCATGTAGATCATAAGTCTGTTGATTGTCTCAAATATATTTCTTATTTCCATTACTAAAAATAGAAATAGAATTTGTCCTGAAATACATCCTTATCCCTCTTTTTCTTTTTTAAAACATTTGATGGCATAATATGTCTTACAGTGCATCAATATGTCTTTAAGGATATAATTAAGAATTTACCTCATCTCTTCTTCCCTCAGAATCTCTTTATTATAGGTTCCTTTTTCCAATTCTTTCTTCTAAAATATTTCTGAGTCTCAGAGATTCTATAGCTTCTTCTATAATAAGAAAGAATAGAATTGCTGTATCTTTGGTAAAAAGAGATTATATTCTTCAATAATTCTCAAAAGTTATATGTTTAATTACTTACCTTAATGATCGCTCAGATGCTCAGTCTCCATATAAGCTTTAATTAATTACAGTGAAATATCTTGTGAACCATTGGATGGTCCTAATTTTTTTAGTAAACGCTTATATGGATGTATTAATTAATGGTATAACTTTATTAAATATTTGCTTCCCTCCCACAGGGCAATCTATATACAAAAAGAGAAATCTCAGTCATTATCTGGCCAGATATTGCTGTCTTCACTACTTCTAGTATTCCTGGTCTTCATAGATACTGGTTTCTACAGTTTCCAGTGCTTCTGGCTCAGAGAAGCTCAATGCCTTTTTGACTTTTCTCATCAAGTTTTCTCAATTGTTCATTTCAAATATGTTTGGTAAGGGCATGCTATGGACTGGATTCTGGGAGTGTAGTGGTGAATGATATGTAATTCCTTTTGAGAAAACTGTGGTTCAGGTAGGTAGACAACCAAGGGAATGAAGACCATAGGGAAGCAGATGTGAGTTCCTTTCAAGATGTGAAAACATTAGAGAACTTTAGAAATGAGAGGAAATCACAGGCCACTGAGCTGAAGCTCAGGGACCCAAGAAAGCTCTGAAATAGCAGTCACAGTGCCAAATTTCATCTGGCCTTTTCCTGGAGGCAACACTCCAATACTTACATATGTGAGAACAGGTAGGATTACATTCATCAACCTATCAACCTAGGGTTATTTCGGCTTTCTGGGTCTAAGCTCATTTTTTTTTACTTTATCTTAATGTATTATCATCTGGAGTAGTTAATGTGAAAGGTTATTATGCAAAAAAGCTATGGCAAGTTACGTGAGCAATTTTCAGTCAGTAATAGGGTGAGCTCAATAAGGATATATTATTTGTTGTGAGATCTTGGGGATTTGACCAAATTTTTCTGTCTTCATTCCCCTAAGTTGTAGCATGAGATAAGTAGATGCATCTGTTAATAACTAAGGACATTTATACTTCCAAGAGCACATATCTTTAGATTTTGGCAGTATGCCCTGTAATGGAGTCTTCACGAAACCCATTTCAAAAGATGGCCCTGGAAAGAAGTGGTTGGAGTTGCACAAGAAGTATTCGTCTCCTCCTTCCACTTGACTTTATTTTGAGGAACTACTAGAAGTATCAGAATAAGAAGAAAACATGTCTACTGTTGATGGCTCAGCTTCTCCAATTTGACTGGTGTGTCTTTTTCTTTTCTATTTCGATTAACGGTTATCAAAATTATAGGGAATTGCTTTCCACAGATGAAAATTTGGAATCTCTTCAGTGAGGGGCAGTAATAGAAAAGAACAAACATATATAAAGCACCTGTTTGGTGATAGTACTTTGATTGTAGTTGGGAACACCAAGATGAAGGCAATGAACCCCACCTTCCTCAGATTTATAATTTATCAGAGGAAAGGCAACATCATAAATTACAAATATATATTTTAACTTAAACTTAAATGAAAACTCCAATGTAATGAGCTTTCTCTTACTATATGTGTGTAGACACATATACATATGCATGTCAATTCCATGTGTGCATTTATATTCAATATGATTTAATTCTCACTGTCAGTAGAAGGTGGATATTATTACACATCTGTGCTGCTCACCTAGGAGCTCCTTAGGCCTAACTAGACATTAAGATTTACAAGACTGTCATAGACCATATTTGACACTGGAGTGCTTAAAAGCACAGGACTGGGACACAAAATGCCAATGGTGAAGCATTATATATTCTTCTTCCGAGGAAATCCATACTGCAGTCTATCAGGCAGCTTGAGGATTAGGAGATGATATTCACATGAGGAAGACGCAAAATAGACCTGACTTAGCTGCCTCATGCTCCAGAGATATCAAAAGCTCTTAAAACAGCAATACAATGATAGCTTTCAGGGCCTTGCATGAATCATGCTAGTTACAAGAATCTCTGCATTTATGGGAGTCCAGATATATGGCTACCCCGTCAGATATTTTATTTATAGTTCCTTCTTATGCCCGTGCAGGAGTCATTGGCTGGATTTAATGAGTGGCTAAATGTTCATGTTGCATGGAAAAGTATTTTATAAACTCTGCTTCCTGGTGCAAAGTGATTGAGTACTTTGCTTAAGAGCACAATTCTAGATATTAGAGAGAAGTAAGCTACCAAGACTGGACTCCAGACATACATAATTTTTAAAGTCAATTTCTTTCTATTCTTACAGAGTTTTCCACTAGAGATCAACTTCTCTGATGAGGTAGCAATGGATGAAAGTAGAATAGAGATAGAGACATCAGCTATGAAAAAGA
This sequence comes from Graphiurus murinus, assembly GCA_004027655.1. Taxonomy (NCBI): domain Eukaryota; kingdom Metazoa; phylum Chordata; class Mammalia; order Rodentia; family Gliridae; genus Graphiurus; species Graphiurus murinus. The sequence goes on along the minus strand of PVLC010003518.1, from coordinate 13,478 downwards.
GTAGCAATAATTTATCCCCTGAAACAGCAGGGAAGGAGGAGAAGAGAGATTAATTTTTAGATAATTAAGAATTGACAATGTTATTTTCAAGATTTATGAGTTTTAGAGTGGCAGGCATCAAAACATCTTAGGATCAGTTTTATTGACGGGTAGAATAATCTCTCAATGTAATGCATTTATTTCTAATTAACTTTAGTGAAAGTTAGTTTTCCCAACAGAGGAATAAGTGGCACTAATTTAAAATTAGAAATATAAAACTCATTGTAGTTCAACATTTCCAGTTTTACAGTTTCTTTCTTATGTAAATAAATGCTACAATTCCTCACATTATCTATTATAACTATTTACTAGTAAACCACCTCACACTAGACATTCTTTAGAAAGTCCAATAGGGTTTTCAAGGTCACTGCACAAAATAAAATACTTTAAAATAAATCTGTTCATTTGTTTTAGAGCCAAGGGGAATAGGAAGCATATGTAAACAAAATTTTCCATTTGAAAAATGGTAATATTAGTATTTATCTTGAGCTTGTGTAGTAGAAGCTGTCTATTTAGGAAAGCAAGAATCTATTTTGTCAGATTCAGTAGTTTTCTGGGCATTGAGATGGAACTTACTATGTGAGTACTATTACATTTGTCCATAGATTGCCCAAACTGCTCATGATTTTTTTTTTTTTTTCGTATATTGGTATTTCAGTGGAGTTTCAATTGAGGAAATTAAATGTCTGTAGTGGTTTAATGAGAAACAGAGGTGTTTAAACATTCTAAAATGGGTGTATTCAAACATGGCTTGGTATAAAATGAAATCACAGCAGTTTTCAAAATGGGATTCTTACTCTATTAAAATGCAAATAAACAATGCCTATTTTTCTCCTTCCTTTCTGTTTCTCCCTAGACATCCCAGCCTAGTTATAAAAGAATTCTTAAAATACATTAGTTCTTGTCATGGCTGAGACATGAAGTTTTTTCCTGTGTGTGTACTGAAATTTATTTACAAATTATAAAAATATCTTCTGTTATTTGTAGTGGGAAATTGGTCAGAGAAAGTTTAAAGACTGATTTTTAAAAGTTAAAAATTTGTAGGGAAATTTTCTAGAAGAAATGTAAACTGCTAAGTGTGTTAGTACACGCTGGGAATCTGAATAGTTGAAAGACTGAAACAAGAGGATCTCAGGTTCAAGTCCAGGCTTAACAATTTAGTGATCCCCTCATCAATTTAGCATGACCCTGTTTTAAAAGGTCTGAGGTTGTAGTTTAGAGGCAGAACACACTTGAGTTCAATCCCCAGTACAGAAATGAAGAAGAAGAAGAAATATAAACTGGTGAATGAGAAAAAAACCAATTCTTCTAGAATCTAAAAGAGGCGGCTTTCTCTGAGAATCAATAGCACTCAGCTTGCTGAATTAGTCTTTTAGGTGATTCTTTTCTATGTATTACTTTATCTCAGCTCCCCTATATTAAGTGGAGAAGTGAAACTTCTCTTTGCTGATTTTGTAACAGCATAGATATAAGCAACTAAATTTAATTTTCATTCCTATATTGCTTTTTTTTTTTTTTAACTCACGATACTCTGTATCTAGATGGTTCAGATGAGTTAATTGCGGGTATTTTATTCTTGTTTCCAGATGGTTTGAAGGACTGAGCTACATGTGAGAAAACTGAAGTTGAGGTGTGTAACTTCTCTGAGTGTAGCTTTCCCTGTGTGACTCCTGTTTTCTGAGTCCTTTATTGATGCTGATGCAGGAATGCTACCCCCTACTGCCACTGTGACTCTGGTTGATCTCTGGTTGATTCCTTTTGGACCCTCTCCTGCCCTCACCAAGTTATCATTCTCATATTACTCTTCTGTTCCATTTTAACAAACTTACTAACAGTCTTTAACACCTTGTTTTATGTAATTATTTCAAGAAATGATTCAGATGATTAATTCTGTTATCTTGCAGTGTTCTGGGTTGAATCTTCCAAAAGATCACCCCCAAATCTGCCCTATCCATCAGGAAAAGGATCATAAGTGAATGAGATCAGAGCATAGACTTCCTGGACTCACCTATTGGCACACAGGTGACCTCAGATGCGTTTCTTGGGGTTTCTTTACTTTCTCTCTTCCTCTTCCATGTTGTTCTTTTTTTTTCCTGCCAGCTCTTGATGAGTAGAGTACCAAAGAATTTGTACTTTCCTTCCAGATTTCATTCTTTAAGGGATAGGCAAGGTTCTTTGTTTCTCTCTGCTGTTGAAGTAGAAGGGGCAACAGATTATTCAGGTCCTTATACTGATTGGAAAATTTTGATCCTTATGAGTGTGATGGTAGAATTAAGATCTTTTAGAATGTCTATTTCTTCTCCTCTCTCTCAAGAAAAATAACTATAGAACCAACACATTCTGTCATGCTACCTTGGATTGTTTCTCTTAGCTAGATTTTTATCCATTATGAAGCATTCTGTGTCTCTTCCCTCTTATTGTCTCACAAAGCTTCATTCCTGTGGAGTGAAGGATAAAACCCTGCTCTGACATATGTCAAAGTTATCCACTCTGTCATCTATTACTGTGTAAACTATCACTGGAAAGCTTAAAGAATAAAATAACCACTGTTTTCTAGAATTCCTGGAAATCCAGAAGGGAAATGCAGTTACACTTTGTCACTGTGATGTTTGGGCCACAGCTAGAGAGATGCAAGTGAGGACAGGTCACTTGAATTACTGGGGATTGGAATTGTCTGGAGGCTTCTTCACTAATGTCAGGATGATTCTCATGGTCATTTGGGCTTCTTCCTGGTGTGAAGACTTCAACTTAGACAGTGTTGGGGCTTGGGGCTCCAAGAGCAAGTTTTCAAAAACAGCAAAATAGAAACTGCATGACTTCATATGAATTATCCTCAGAAGCGATGTAGTATTATAACCACTCTACTCTTTTTACTCTTTTGGATGAAACAATTGCAATCGCACCTGGAATGAAAGAGAAAGGGCATAAACTCCATCTCTTGATGGGCAGAGTGCTAAAGGATTTGTGTCCATGTTTGAAAACCAATACACTTTTTTTAGAGAGTATAGCAATTTCTTATGGTTTCCTCTTTTCTGTTCAGACTAGAACTATTATAACAACCAGGCAAGGTATGAATGTAGGTGGAAAAATATCTCCAAGTTATGTTCAGAACCATTTATTTCTTGAATTCCCATATGATTTTCTTTGGTCCACCTTTGGGTATTTTGACTATATCTCCCCCTATACGACTTAAAATATTAAGAAGAATATATCATTCATCGCCAGCTTGGGAAAATAATTTCCTGGAAGATGTCTGAAATTATACAAATAATTTCATCATAAATTTACTGTGAAGGATCAAGACAGACATGGCTAAATTCATAGGACCTCATGCTCTGGCAATTTTGTCTCTTCTAAATCTCTTCTATATAGAGACTTCATAGATTTTGTCCCAATTAAATGCAAAAAATAAACGTGACATTACTTTATAAATCATAAGAAGTATTGCAATCTTGTTCCTATTATTTATATGTTCTGCATACTTTATTCTTAGTACTTATGTATGCAGATGTATCAGTTGTATAAAAAGTCATTTGCCTGTTTTCTCTGACTGAGCAGTGATTGATTTTGTGCATATCATGACCAATATTGATTTAGTAATTTGATGATTATAAATAGAAAGGGACAATAGCAAATATTGTTTTATCTTTTATTATTTAGACTAAGTTTTGGTTAATTAGAAGAAAGGACAAAATATGCTCATGGATGTTGGACTTAATATGACACTTACATATGTAAAGTATCATAATAGGAAGGGAGAGATTGTATTTAGGAAATCGGTAAGAAGAAATTTTAATTAGAATACACCAGATAAATAATATGAATCATGGGATCACACACAAACAAATGCATACACACACATACACACACACACACACACACACATAGTGAATAAGCTTTTCACATTAAAAACCAGGGTGAGTTATGTTGACAAAGAAATATAATATTTAACACTGGGATACAGCTGCAAAATTTTGCTTATATGATCTACATGGCTATGTAAAGGCAGCATATAATTGTTTAAATATATCTTCAGGAATAACTCAAGCTAAGCTAAATTTAATGTGCAGCTATATTGATCTCAAGCATAGCCAGTGATTAATAGTAATACTTTACCATATTCAGCAACTTCCCTATGAGGCTTCAAAATTACTACAGTGCAATGCTAGCGGTTTCAATTATCTTGGGAGGTAAGTGACAAGAATAACTACATTTGACTAGAAAGTAACTATATTTGAATGTAAAAGCACTATACAGACTGTGTTTTAAATGTTTAACAATAATTGAGAAAGTTGAAACAAAAGCATACACGAAGTATTTGTTTATCTGTTCACTTCAAGTCTGGATTCTTATACTTCCTTTCAAAATTCTAGTATATCAAATATTTTTATTCTCTTTATCATTTCAAAGAAAAGAGTACAACTCTACCCTGGGATGTTCTCAATCATGCAGAATCCTCTTTGTGAACAAGAATAATGCAATTCTCAATCCTGTTTTCCCTATCATAAAGAAATAGAATGAATGACTACATTTTTACACCTTTATCTATTGAAAACCATCTATGAAACTTAAGTGGGACATGATAGAATTGTTTGATGCATTTTCTCTTGAGCCGTCTAGTGGTTTTAACTAGATACATCTTGGGATACAGACCTGATTGCCAAAAGGATTGATTAAGTTGATCATTCACTCTATGCTGGTTCAGAGTCCATTTATTTAATCATAGATATGGGGTAGGATGGACTGATAGATACTTCACAGAGTTACTTATTTCTTCCTCAACTTCAAATCAGCAAGCATGAAGCAAAGTTGTCTAGGGTTAAAGAAAAGAAGAAAATGCTTGAAATGTTCCACGTAAGCAGCAACATGTATTCCCTTCATGTCCAAGATTTGTGAGTTCCAGAATGGTATGCAGTCCATGAGGTATGCTCATAAGGGCAAAAATATAATCATTAGACACCCTCCCATTACTTTATGTGTCATATCATAGGAAAACAAAGGGGGAGTTGTTGTATATAGTAGGATTCATAATTATTTTTGCATTACACTGGAGAGAGACTGTGTATAGCCTTTTTCTCTTTCACAGTAATAAGAATTGAATTGAAGTTAGTGTTTGTGTGTATAAGTTGTCTGTATATGAAGAGTATAACACCTATGGAAAAATGAAGACAAAATAATTTCAATAAGAAAACAAAGCATTTTCTGAAGACTTAAAAATTGTTGTACAATTTTATGTATCATGAAGATGGTTCCAGATTCAAATGTTTTATAGAAACAAATCGCACTATAAGTTATACAAATCCATATGGTTGAATTATGTTTTAGAATTATTACCAAAATGTATAATATATTAATAAATATAGATTACAGATACATTTCTCGGTTTTTGCCTGAGTTAATTGACTAATTCAAGCTGATGTGTTTTAATTATACTTATTCCCAACATTTTAGCACCTGCTCTTATTGTAAGATTGATCTCATTTAAGATCTTAAAATAAAGGAAGAGATTTTTAGAATATTTGCTGCACAAGTATCATGTTGGTAAAGGTACTATGTGATTCTGATACATAAAACAGATACTATGTGATTCTGAAAAAATAAACAAGATATGGAAAGAGTAGTATGAAAATATAAATCAATGTAAGAAAAGATGTTTATTAAGCAGCTACCCTGAGGACCTAGAACAAGGATATTTGATGAATTGTCATCCTCTTTTTTATATCTTTAATCAATACTCTATTAACTAGTGCTACCTTTTATATATTAAATTTAAGTCAATCAACTTTATTTTGCACTTCCTTTTCACCCTCACTAGCCAGTAAAGAATGTTATTTACTTTTTTGTAGATGAGTTTTTTATGTACAGTCTACATAAAATCCTCATTAATCACAAAATTCATTTCATGTTATAAAAACTCATCAAAGTAATAAATGGAATAATTGAGCCTTTTCAATTTTCCTTTTCAATTCAGCAGAATGGGCCAAAGAGCCCAGAGCACTGTGCTCTGCATTTTTCATTTGTGCCGAGTAATAGCCTCTACAGCAGAACTTTGGAGTCTCCTTTCCATTAACATTTTCTACAATTTCAATCTTTATCAGGGAGTGCATGTTTGCAAAGGTGGTGCATGACACATGCTCTCATCCTTTAGCTAGATAAGAACATGCTGTCTTATAGCTTGTGTGCGATTTAAGAAAAGATAATAATGGGGAATCAGCAATTTAAGTTGCTGATATTTTATAATGGACATTGTTGCCTATCTGAGATAATTTAAATTCACTTTCCCACAATGATGAACTAATCCTAACATTCTCCACTTCCAACCCTCTGCTCAGAGGTGTGAATTATCTTGGATGGCAGAGAGATTTTTTTTTTTTAAATTGGCAAATTCACACAGTTTTACCTGGTTAGTTATTTTGCTCAACAAATATAAAATATAAATATAGCATGTATATTTTTTATTTATAAATACATATAGTTTAATTTTTGGCTGGGAGTGGCATTGCATGTCTGTAATCCCAGTACTTGGGAAGCTGAGACAGGAGAATCACAGCTTCAAAGACAGCCTCAGCAACACAATGAGACTTGGAGCAACCTAGCAAGATTAAAAAAAAAAAAAGCGCTGGCTGGGGTTGTATATGAGAGGTAGAATGTCCGTGGGTTCAATCTCTAGCAACACACACACACACACACACACACACACACACACATACACTAAATAAATAAATAAATAAGTAAGTAAATAAATATTTTAAAAAGCAAATAAAGGGCAATTAACAATATAATTTTAATGTGTTCCAATCCAAATAAATTTTAGGACTAGAATATAAATATTTTCAGGCATTGATTTTTTTCCCCATTATGGTTACCTCACATTTGAAAGAATAATGAAAATTCTGAGGTTCCTTAAGTTTAAAAACTGAATATAGGTTTTTTTTTAATTTGGTAAGATAAATACATTTTTAATTATTCTCTTTAGTCTGGAGAAATTTGCAGAACAAATATATTATAGCAGTTATTTGTAATTTCAGGAACACATCTTACAGAAAAGAAAGACGCAGGAGGAGAAAAATATCTCACTCATTAGCATTCTCATAGGCTTAAACCACTCAGTGTGTGCCTTTCATATTATTAATACTATTTGAAAGACTGGAATCAGCTGTCCTCCACCATGGACAGAGACAGTGTTTGAAGACAGTCTCCATTCAGTTGTCTTGCAGCAAGATGGTCTGCTTCAGAAGCGGGTCCTCTAGTATGCTTAGTGAGTTCATTCTCATAGTACTACAGTAGCTGCAGATTCCCACCATTCTGCAGCAGTCGAGAGTATGCTGCCACTGTGACACCCAGGAAGTAAGGTATAGCAGTGTTTTCTGTGGCTTTAAACTTCTTGGTGTGATAATAAAAGAAGCAGGGAAAGAAATGTCTTTCTACTTAGTTAAAATTTTATTTTATTAACATGAAATAGATGAGTAGCTAACTTAGCAATATTAAGTAACATTGCTGAAGCCATTTTTTTAATAAAAGAAATATTCCTCCTGTCAATTTAATGCCTTTAATTCCCACCCCCCCCCCCAAAAAAAAAAAAGTAAAAAGAAAACAAAGACACTTCCAGAAGTAAGGGTTATCATAAGGCACATTTTGTGTAAAAGTACAGTGCTGCCTGTAATAAATTCAAATCTAAAAGAAAGCCTTCTCTTTCCGTATGATATGCAATAAAAATGTGCATACTCTGGCTTGCTGTTCTTTCCAATTTTCTCACTCTTTTGCTGAGCTTTTCTGAATTATTTCCAAAGGTGCTATGTATATGTATCTGCTCTACCAGAAGCACCCATCTCCTTGAAAACTCACATTTTGAAATAGTTCTAATGGAATATAGTATGAAATTATTTTTGACAGTGCCTCAAAACTAGACAATTTATGTATGTTTACCTACTTAGGCACAAAGTGAAAAGGCAATGTTTAGTGGTTGGTGCTAGAATTCACTCACCCCAGAGGGACTATCTCTGCAAAAGGCCAATTGCTGGCTAAGCAGAGAACTGAATATTGTGGTACAAATTCAGAACTAATGTTTTATTTCTGCTTTGTTATTGAGAAAAAATTAAATTGGTACAATTATTCAGAAGTACTATTCCCTAAATATCAATGCTTGTCAAGAAAGAGAAATTTATAGAGATAAATGCTTTGTTATAATTAGGCAATTTTTTCACCAATAATTGCCTTTCATTGTCTTAAATAGTCATTTCAACTTCTGCTTAAGAAGGCTACATTGAACACTCACATTTACCTTTATTCCCTGTAAAACGTCATTAAAAGTAGCAAAGGGATTTATAACCAATTATAAAAGCACATCTGCTCAGAACACTGGAAGCTGCTGGAAAGTTGTGGTGAAGTAGTTACTGACTTACCAGAATAGAGAATTGAGTTCAAGCCACAGATAGGGAAAATGAGAAATAGTCCATTTGTTTAAGAGGAAGTTAGACAACTAAATTCAACTTAAGTTACTTCATTTCTGTGGAGCTTATTCTCCCAAAAAGACAAATTAGAGTGGTGGGTGGAAATGTCATATAGAAAACTTGAAGTTTTACACTGAAAGTTGTAATTACGAGCCATCTTTCCTTCCCTGAAAGATAGTTATGCACTTTTCAGGCAGGAAATCCAACAAGACCAAGATATGAAAATATTGCCATCGAAGATTTTCAAAAGAAATGGCTTATAGTGAAGTTGGAAGAGGCAAGCCACTGGCGACACTTAGGGATTTCAGGTATCTTTTCGGTACACTAGAATTAGATCCGAGCATATAGTGAGAGATCATGAGGTATTTAAAGAAATGGTCTTCTGTAGATGGTAGCATCTAAAACCACAGATAGTGGGAATTGAACCCAGGGGCACTTTACCACTGAGCTATATCCCCAGACAGAACAAACAAAAATATCCAAAATTTCAACAGCTGGAATGGTGTTAGTTATCTCAATAGCCACACTGGAAATTGGAAGGTAATGGAGAGATGGTTCAATAATACCTATAGGAAATTATTCCTATCTAGAATTTCTATTTCCAGCTAAGGGGAAGAAAGATACGGCAAGCAAAGTGCTGAACCCCAACACAGAAGAGAAAAAAGGAAATGCCCAAGGTATCAGTGAGAATAGTTCCCAGGAAAATAATCATTTATTAGGCTTAGAAGAAAACCAGCCCAGTGCAGGGCAAATAGTTATGGAGGAAATTTCTTTTTAAAATGAAAGTAATGTATTAACTAATTGTTTTAATATACAGATGAGAGGTTTACATATTTGGGAAGGATATATGTACTTAAGCCAATGGTAAGGACATAGCTAAGTAAATGAGGAAAAATTACAGGAATACAAAGTACAGAAAAGCAAAAGTAATCATGGTATATAATATAGTTCTGCTGTGGCTATCATATACATAATAAAGTAAAACTGATAGAAAACTCATAGAATATTATATGAGGGTTGGAAAATGTGTGTGTGTGTGTGTGTGTGTGTGTGTGTGTGTGTGTATGGGACAGAAGAATATTATTTATTTACTTCATAGTGCCTAAAAATGGAAATTAAAATTTGAAAGTATCAGTGTGAACAATTATTTGGATATTAGAAAGTAAATATGAGAAGATATAGATGAAAATTAGTCCTTTAGAGAGAGCAAATTAGAATAAAAAGAATGCTGTTTTAAAAATGCATCCCTGCAGAATTTTTTGATTCAATTATGGGTAATTCATATATGTAAAACTAAAAGCTAAATTAGTAAAAATTATTTCTATGTTACTATGCCTAAAAAGTGAGAAATGTTTGTATATTTTTATTAATGGTGTTCTATAGGAAATATCCAGGCTTATCTACAATTTAGTTACTTGTTTATTTTCATTATAATTAATGCAGCTGTTTCTTAAAATTTATTGTTAAAAACTTGCTTAGAGTCTAACGATATTTCTGAAACTTTAGGTCAGGGCCACATCAGAAGTTTGTGCAGTTCCTTAGAGCTGGGCCCATCGGAGCGTTAAGGAATAATTTGTGACTCTTCTTTGACATTCAGGTGCTTTAGCAATTTCACAAATTTTCAACTCCCTTGCCTTCATGATTTTATTTTGTCCTCTGTATAGTCAAGTAGAGAAAAAATGTTGTAGTTTAGGGTGCCAATGACAATTTAGGTTTCCCCACAATTAGAAGAAATCTTACAGAGACAAGGTGAGATTTTCTAGTTCTAATTTTTTTCCCTCCCACTAGAGAAGAAAACCAAGTTTAGTGTGAGAAAGTATTTGAGTTATTTCCTTAGGAAACACAGTTTACAAAATCTGTAATGACTGTGCCAAAAATTATAAGGGATTTATCTTACCAGAAACAAACATCTCAAGGGATGAAATAGCTTCATTTTTCTATAAATTTTCAGATTTTTCTATAAATCTGAACAGCCACATATTATTGAGGGTAACATGATTAACGTTAGCAAATGCTATTCATAATCCCTGCTTTTAGCATGATTTTTAGTTTTACAAATTAATTGCCAATCTTTTTGAAGTGTATATATTATATAATTGCCTAGTAAAAATTTTTCTCTGTATTCTTATATTCTCTTCATTAACTCCCCACTACAAATTTTGACTGTTTCTACATAACACTCAACATTATAATTTTAGTGCCTTCATAATATTTATTTCAGGCTCTATGCTATATGTTACTGAAAAAAAATGTATAGAAAATATATGTGTGTGTGTGTGTGTGTGTGTGTGTGTGTGTTTGCGTATGTGTGTTTGAATGTGTGGTTATTGCTTGATGTTGTGATAAGTTGCCTTCATAGTTCTTTTACTTCCATTTGATTATCTTTAAAATAAATTTACAGAGGTCATATTTCTGGGACTGTATACATATTTTTATATTTTTATATGTTGCTATAGTCCTTGTATAAAGGGCTTGCTCACTGAAAATTCAATAAGCATGGCATAAGCATATCTGATTATTACATTTATAGCTCTGACTGTAAGTCCCTGCACAACACAGTGGAGCTTAAATGATATTTTAATAGATTTAACATGTGTTTCTAAGCTTAGCAGTGAGAATGACCTATTTTCACCCTTATATTATTTGTATTTCCTTGCTTGCTAGTGATTAATTCATAATTCTTGCATACATATCTACAGAGGTCTTCATATTTTTCTCATAAATCTGAATGTATTCTAAGTAAAATAGGGACACTTATTTTCCAGGATTTTGTTTTCCCTTATGACTTAGTTATACTGATGTTCATTGTTAGGAGAGTTTAAGAATTTTTAACTGCCAGTCTTTCCTTCATGATTGTTTTCGTGTTTTTCCAAAGCTGTCACTACTGTCCAGATCTGAAAACTATTTGATTTTACTTTTCTGCTCCTTTTTCTTTAATTTTGCATTTGTATCTTAACATTTGGATACATTGGGGCTACTTTTGGTATATATAAACAAAAACCTGGGGTACCAGATCACCTACTGGCTACAAGAGAGGAAGAGAGGGTACCACCAGGATATTGAAGAAAAAGTGTCACTACAGCTGATGATTTGGGGGTATACGTTTGTTGTCTCAGTTAGAGGTGAGAAGACTGCTATGTATCCATTGGCAAAAATGTTTACTCGGGTGTTGAGAGCATTTGTTTGTGTGTGTGGGGGGGGGGCGGGTTACTGGGGATGAAACACAGTGGCATTGTACCTGTGAGCTACATTCCCACCTTTTTTTATTTTGAAGCAAGGGCTTACTAAGTTAGCACACACTGGCCTGTAGCCCATGATCCTCCTTTCTCAGCCTCCCAAGTACTGAGTTACAGGTATGTACTACCACATCTGGCAGCCCATTCTCTTTTGTCCTGCTTTCTTATAATGGAGCTGGGCTTTGTCATTGTTTTCTATTTCCAGTTGGTACAATTTTGGGCCTATGGGCTGAGAGGACTAAGAAACAGTGGGTCTTCTCTTCCTCTTTTCCAGGTTTCTGGTTTCCTTCTTTGTCAAATGGTATGATGTCCTTACATATAGTTGCCATTGATAGGCACACTCGGTGGGACACCTACTCCAGAGTGTCATCAGTACTCAAGAAGGATGTTTCCTGCTGTCCAGCTTATCTCTAAGCAATCTTTTCTGACCTCCCTAGTGCCATAGCACCACCCTTCTTGAAAAGTCTTTGAGGTCAGCCTGAGAAAGTGAGGTTCTTACATATTTATTCCCTCTTCACAATCTCTACCTTAGCCTAGAGTTAGTGATTCCTTACTACTTTGCTATTCCTGTGTTCTCAAGAGTTTTCTGTACCTTTTATTAGTTAATATCCTCTTTGTATTTTATGTTAAACTTTATTCTTCAAATAAATGTTTCTATCTCCTAACTGGGCCGTGACAGATGAATGGGTGGGTTCCTTCATTTTTGTTTTTTTTTTTTTTTGGTACTGGGGATTGAACCCAGTGACATTCTACCTCCGAGCTATATCCCCAGTCCTATTTTTAGTCTTATTTTAAAAGAGGGTCATGATGGGAGCCCAAGATGACATTAGAGTGAAACACCTTTCCTCAGGCACTGTGAGCTCAAATCAAATCTGCCATAAAAGCAGCTTCTTGACAGAAGAAAAAACGTGACAAAAAAGCGAACAAAACAATGAGATTTGAACTACCACCTAAGGGACACCAGAAAGCCATGCAGGAAGAGTTCCTAGAAGGCTTGACCATGTGGTGGTGGCCCCAAGCCATGGAGCCGCGGCCGCGGTGGCCTTTAAGCCTTTATGCCGGCCACCCAGCTTCATACCCAGCGTGGAGTAAGCAACTCCAGAACTCTACATCCAAACAAGGAGGCGGATCCTGCACTTTCCACAGTGACCAGAACCGCATTATGACCAGCGCAAGCCCCCTCGGGACTACCCCAGTTCACCTCTCTTCCCAGAGCCGGAGCAGTGAACAACTGCACTGCAGAACTTGAATCAAAACTGCCATCTTGCCAGCCACCATCTTGGCAGTCACCAGGAGCAGCATCTATTAGCACCAAGACCCCCAACCACCTCCTGCACACCTAACGACCAGCAGTGGAGTAATCGACTATGGAATTCTACACCCTAAATAGGCGACATATCCCCACAGGATCAACAGTGATCAAGAACACCTGGGACACCCCAGGTCACCCCTCCAACTGGAACCAGAGCAGCAGGGATCTGTAAGTTAAATTGCACTCTCTGGGTGCGGGAGCCCCTATACAAAGTGCAGACTCAGTCAAGCGATTGGATAGAGCAGAAGTGCGGGAGGGTCCCAGTGCACACAGGGCATAGAAAACTTCCAGGCACCCTGGAAAATGCCTGGAATATAGTTTGCACTCCCGCCACCAGCAAAGGCAGAGAGAGAGAGAGAGAGAGAGAGACAGAGAGAGAGAGAGAGAGAGAGAGAGAGAGAGAGAGAGAGAGAGAGAGAGAGAGAGAGAGAGAGAGAGAGA